>JAVXUL010000009.1:15970045-15981820 GCA_035590515.1 Trichilia minutiflora
TTTTATATTATAATTGAACCACATTATTATTGGTCTCATTGTAAATATTATGTTATTTATTATTAAATAGATTTAAATAAAAATATATAATTTTAAATTATTTTTAATTTAAAATTAAAATACTAGTTTGTAATACCTCGTATATTAATTTTAAGGAGTATTTTGATCATTTTATTTTAACAGGTATTTCTATCATTTTAAAAATCTTATATTCAGATGTATCATTGGTTAAATAGATACGTATTGATTATTATTAAGTGATTTAATAAATTTTAAATGAAAGTTGATAAATTTTGAGAAGTGTCAATAAGTTTTCAATTGCGCATCCGAATTTTTAAGTTAAAAATCTATGGATTGAAAAATCTAATTGATGAGCCATTTATTTATACTTGAAGAGGACTTAGAGATGAATAAGATGAATTAAATCTAAATCAAATTCGAGATCAGATGAGAGATAATCGAAGTCAAGAATAGATTAGGTCATTATCAAATTTCATAAGAATTTTTTGGGTGAACACTTAAAATTTTAAGCTAAATTTTCATTGATTGAGAAGAAATTTTAAATCGAGGTTTATTTTTGCTAAAAATGATAGAAAAACGATTATATAGAAAAAAAAACGAAAGTAAAATCATATCTCATATGAGAGAGAAAATAGTATTTGAATATAATGACTTGAATGATATTTGTTACCAGAAAAAATATCGATACTTGGCTTTAAAGTATCAATACTTCGACACCAAAATACGTTTTTTTTTTTTAAAATCGATATTTTCTATACAAAAAGTATAAATATTGATACTTTGAATAAAAGTATTAATAATTAACTATGAAAAAGTGTGATATGCAAGTAATAATAAAGAGATGGTTGTTGCGCATGGAAGCATTGATAATTTGAGAAAAGTATCAATACATGAGAGTCAAAAATGAACATATTAACAAGAATATCAATACATTTGACAGAAATATCAATACTTACAAAGAAAAAATATCTATACTTGTGCAAAAAATATTCACTGACTTAATTCTGACACGAAAAAGATAAAAATCTAATGTATAAAATGACGATTTGTCAAAATCTAGAATCTTCTTTCTTATGAACGAGTTTGTAAGTGTGTTAGGTATTATAAATAGAGGTCAATAGTAAAAGATGGATTATTTTATCTTCTTCTTTATCTCCATCTCTTTCTTGAGAGAGAAAATACAATAAAGAGAGAAAAAGTATTTTGATCATAACTTTAGGAATACATAACGGATTATCGTGTTGTTTATGTCATTGGACTCATCCCAATAAGAGGAATTCGATTATGGTCATACACTATTAGAAAAGCTACCAAAATAGTACTCGAAGCTCAATAAAGATCATGTTAAAAATCGAAAATCTTCTAATTGAAAAGAAAATCTTGTTCTTCTAAAACTTTATTGAAGCATTAGGTAAGTTTCTTGCATGATTTGAGTTAGATTTCTGTATTTATGCTTGATTTATGAAAATAAACTTTATTAATCATTGAGAATTTAAGTATCTAAGTATGATATTGGTGTAATAAGTAAGAATAGGTTATTTATAGACTAATAAAAATTGATTTAGAGTTAATAGTAGGTTAAGAAAGTGTAAGGGTCGAGTTTAAAAGGAGATAAGTGGGATTATAAAAAATGAGTACAGTGATAACAACATTCATAAAGGTAATTTTAGGGCCCATAAGTTTTATCTCAAGTGTCTATTTTTTAACATGGTTGGTATCAAATTGAAGCCATAAATATATACTTTAATATGATAGAAATATCATTAGATTTTGTTAAATATTTAGAAAGTTGTGTTAATTTTTATAAAGGTGCGTATACTAAGACATGATTGTGTAATATCCAACTTTATCGAATTTTATGTATTAACACATTCTAAATTTGAAAAGGTACTCTTCAATAAAGTTGTAGCCTTATGTATTAGATATAAAATGGTATATAGAGCATCTAAAATTGATATCTGGTTAGAAAGTTATCTTATAAATAATGTATGATGGTCATTAAGTATTGTTCAAAAATCAGGATTGGTGCCATATTTATGGTATATAGAAATGTATTATAATTATTTGAGGTTAGTTATTAATATAAATATCGATTGTGATATTAGATATTGAGTCGTAGAATAAAAACCTTGAATGGTGTATCAAAAATAGTGAGTGTGGATCCTCCCTGCAACTGTGAGTAGAATTCTTTTAAAATTATTTTTCATCTGTTTTCAATGTTTATAAAACTTATTTGTTTTTAATATTTTATAAATTCTTATAATTGCTTTATATACAACGATTATTTTATGAAACTCTATTTGTTTTTATTATTATTTAAAAAACTATAATATGCGTTAGGATATGCATACCTGTATACATGTAAACTCTCATATGCATATTCTATTTTTGATATCGGCACTGATCCATAAATTAGATTAGTTCCTTTATTCGATCAAGTGGGTAGCCTTATTCTGTTCTGTACATAACATATACATATCCATGTAACATAAATTCTGATATATATACGGTTTTCTATATTTTTGATATTTAATTTCTGACATCTGTTTTGATCTCTACTATTATATGTGCACAATATATACATATTTCTGTACATGAATTTCTAATTTTGATTTCTGATATCTAGTATTTATATATATCTTTTGAGTATATCTGAACTTCTGAAATAAAGCTCTGATTTTATGAAAATATTATAATTAAATGAGATTTTTTATTTTTTATTTTGTATACATGATTAATTATTTTTGTATCTGCTCACTTAATCTCTCTCGAGATTTACCCCCTCACAGTTTTACAAGTTATTTGGGTTTCTGAGTAGATTATTTTGGAATATAGCTAAATGGTGGTAGGTATCTACGTATAATCACTAAAGTGAAGCCATTTATGTGTATGTGTTTTGTATTGGGTATAACTGACTTATTATGTGCGAATTCTAGTTTATGTATAAATTTGTATATATCTATTTGATCTATCTATCTAATATATATATATAGGTTAGGCATTGGGCCCATTGGTCAATGATGAGATCTATACCCATTATGTTGTCATATTCTATTAGTCGAATATAAAATGTTTTAATCATTTAATCGTCTATCAGTCTGCATATTAGTCAGAGGATGAGGAAAATGAAGTCAATCTTACTCCTTGCTAGTGACACTCCGGGATTCATGATGTTACATAGTTATCATATTTTATTATAAATTTAATATTTTTAAATTTATTAGACTAATTCGTTTTTATTAGTTTGAATTTAGTTCAACTCAAAAATTAAATCGATGTTACCATTTTTGACATATTAAATCGAAACCAATTCAAAAATTTTTAGAATTAATCCAAAAAGCTTTGGATCAAATAAGATCAAATCCGTCTACCCTTAATTGAGTTATTGTAACACCTGGTCCAAATTTGTCAATAATATTGTCTACTTTGGCCCAACCCTTGGGGTCTCACGATTTTGTTCTTGATAATGGGTTATCAAGGACTTTCCAAGAAGTCACCCATCTTGGTACTACTCTCGTCCAAGCACGCTTAATTACGTAGTTCTTAGAGTTAAACCACCACTCATCCCAAAAGGTTTTGTTGACAACTCTACATATATAGCCCAGTAACTTCTCTCCCATTCCTATGTGGAATTCGGTTCATCCCTGCCATCTTAGAAGCTTGTCGGAAGTCGTTCCTTGCTCAGACTCCCTCGTCCTAACGTCACTTTCTGCCCTCATCGGATCGGGATGTTACAGGTCCACCAACTTTCGCCTGATTTGTCCTTGAAGGAATGGGATTCAGTTCATCCCTGTCATCCTAGAAGTCTGTCGGAAGCCGCTCCTTGCTCAGGCTCCCTCGCCCTGACGCCACTTCCTGCCCTCATCGGACCGAGATGTTACAGACCCACCAACTTCTGCTTGATTTATCCTCGAACCACCATCATCGTACTGAAGGAGAGTTGGCTCTGATACTAATTGTAACACCTGATCCAAGTCTGTCAATAATATTGTCTGCTTTGGCCCAAACCTTGGGGCCTCATGATTTTGTTCTTGGTAATAGGTTATCTTGAGAACTTCCCAAGAGGTTACCTATCTCGGTACTGCTCTCATCCAAGCACGCTTAACTGTGTAGTTCTTAAAGTTAAACCACCATCCATCTTAAAAGGCATTGTTGACAATTTGGTTCCAACTCTACGTATATAGCCCAATAACTTTCTCTCCCATTCCGATGTGGGATTCGGTTCATCCTTACAGTCCTAAAAACCTACTAAAAATCACTAATTACTCAGACTCCCTCGACCCAACATCACTTCCCGTCCTCATCGGACCGGGATATTACAGTTCTTGAATTAAGATTATCCGATTTTTTTTTAAAAAGAAAGTTATTGTCAAAACTTTTACCTAATCTAATAATTAATAAGTAATCTAAATCAATTAAAATCACTTCTTGTTTCGTTGGGTTATTATATAATCCAGACCCAAAAAAAAATTGTTTTTGATATAATACTATATTTTATATTTTTTATTGACAATAATAATCATTTTAAAAAATATCATACTTCTAGTCTTAAAATTGGTGGTGACAATGCACAAGAAGATACACATATTTTGGGCTGATATCTGCTGGTCACTTTTGGGGCCCATATCTAGCTGGATGGGCCCAATCTACAATTACCCCAGTGGGCTTCTTAAGCGCAGTAATGTTGTTTCGTTCTTCTTCGCTTCTTCTACCCAAATCATCGTTCTCTTTTCTGCTTACAAACATTTCGCCGGTCGCCGCCATTAAAACAGAATCAAAGAGAGGAGTTTTGGAGGCAGTTTCTCTCAATATCTGAAGAGAATCTGATTGAAAATGGAAGAAACAAAGGCCCTAGCTCGTCACCAGCAACAATTACTCTTACAACACCAGCAACAACAAGCTCAACAACAACAACAGGCGCAACAAAATCAACATAATCAGCAGCAGCAGCAACAACAACAGCAACAAGCGCAACAATTTCTTCTCTTACAACAACTACAACAACAGGCTGCAATCTCGCGCTTTCCTTCAAACATTGACGCTCATCTCCGACCACCTGGCCTCCATCGTCCACTTCCTCTCCAACAGCAAAACCCTAATTCCAATTCTAGCCCTAACCCTAATTCTAATTCTAATTTGCAACAACAACAAAATCAACAAAACCCACAACCGTCGCAGCAACAGCAACAACAGTCTCAACAACAGCAACAACAGAAGGGGATGCGGCCTCTGAATCAGGTGGAGCTCGAGATGGCTTACCGAGACGCGTTGAGGGTCTGCCGCCCGGATTTCAAGCGACCTTTCACGTCACTGGAAGATGCTTGTGAGAGGTTTGTTTGTTATTTTTTTATGTTTGATGCTGGGAAAATGTGACCAAATGAGATACTATCGGCTATTACAAATTTGTTTTGCTTTTCACCGTGTTTTTCTTTCTTAAAATTTAAAATTTTGGGTGGATATCTAAGTACTGCTCTTTGAAGAATTGAACTAAATTCGAGTTTACATTTAATGTGACATGAAATGATTGGCTCTTAATTATTGGAGAGTTGTCAATAGATGTGAGAACGATTACTGGATGATTTAATTTGTCACCGTGTTGATACTTGAAAACGAAATGAAAAGTTTAGTTGATTTATTGAAAGATATGGAAGGCATTTTGTGAAAGAATGTATTTGTGTAATATGATTGTGATCAAATTGGAATTAATATGCATAAAGACGGAATAATTTGATGATGTGTTTTGACACTTGTCAATATTGGTGGAGCTCTTTTTTTATGAAAAAAAATAAGAGACATAATTTTGTAGTTCCACATTGATACACTTTGCAGGCAAAGAATTGGGGATATTAATTCTTAGATGATCTGCCCAACAGATATGAGATGAAATCAGATACAGACTAATTATTTGGGTTTGGAGTTATGCACAATTGTTACAAAACAATGTGTATAAAGATTTTGGCTATAGAGCTATGTTAGTTTGTGATGTTTTATAAGTTTGTAAGCTAGTCATGTATTAAACTCCTGTAGTTTGAGGAAGTACTTGAATTGGGTGTACTAATGAAGTAGGAATATAGTTTGTTTGAATTATGGTCTAGGAAGGTGTTCTACCGCATTTATATGGTGTTGTAGTCATTAGTTTAACAGTATGTATTGTTATATAAATCAATTATTCATGTTTATGTATTTGTTTTTTCAGGTTAACAAAGTTGTATTTGTCTATCATTTTAGTAAACTTTATATGACATGAATTCCCAAATTTTCATAAGGCTTTTTGGAGTTCTAAGAAGTTATAATTGTTTGAATCTTCTAGAAATTGCAGTCTGTGAGATAGGTTTTGATGTATTGTTAGAACAAAATAATTTACTGTTATTATCGTTATAAGCTTAATAGTTATGGTAGGAACATGGGTGTCAGAGTAAAAGCCTCAGAACCTGGATGATATGGCAAACCTGAAATAGGTAATGATAATTATTTGTTTAACAACAAGAGTGCTTTTAAACATAATAAACGCAGCGTAGCAGAATGAATAAAAATGGATTTTTTGTGCACTGTGTCACCTTGTAAATTGAAGAGTGTTCCTTTTATCTCTATGTTGTTTTAGAGTCTCACCACACTAGAATCTGCAATATTTTTGTTCAAACTGGTTCATCTAATGGAAACCAACAGCCCAACAAATAATGTCACCAGTGAGGTTGTTTAAATTGAATTATTTGGGGCTAACCACTAAGGATTAAGTAACCTACTTGTTAAGGATTTATTAAGTTTTTGAAAGCTGTGGATGTGTGGGGTTGGGGAATATATGGTTGGATTATAGATAGGGGAAATAATATCTTGGAGTGTATCACAAAAATATTGATACAGTAGCTGGTATGTGATAGTGACAGAAGTTGGATACTAAGTTTAGGTAGTAGTAGATTGGTGGATTGGATTTGGAAGCTGGTGCAGGAAAGGGGAGAAAAGGGCTGTTGGGTTTCTCCTGTACAAAGAAAATGTGAATTATGTATTGCTGTTTGAGTTTCAGCTTTGAATTTGCCATGGCCTCATTGATACAATGCCACACCTTTGGTATTTATTGATATAGACAAGAAACACTTGGTTGTAACTTAATTACACTGGCATCCCTATCTTTTGTATTGTGAAAGAAGGCATCATTCATCCTGGGACAGCCATACATTTGTTGCAATGCTTGTATTTTGTCCTCCTTGTATCTGTATTTCCTACCTAATGCAAAGATTACAAAGTACCCAACCAATACTTTCTTAGGAGTGCCCATCAAGTGTTGGACATGCTTCCAAAACAAAGATCATTGTTTAGTGAACAGAGACCATGTTTAGGGACTCTGAGATCTACATAATGAAAAATGGCTTGTAAAGTTTCAGTAGAATATTTTCCATTTTCAGCTGGGATAGAAACAGAAAGGGGGAAATTGGGATACTGCCTAGTACTACTTGCATGTGGTGCATTATTCCTGCTTATTTGATGAACTACTTCAATGTTATGGAAGTATTGAACTTTTACTCCAATAATTTGTAACATTTATATTGGGAGATATTTTATTCATTTGCAATTTCCCCTTTTCTATCTTTGTAGGTTACTGCCTTACCATGTGGTAGCAGACTATGAAGCAGAGGAAGACGATAGAATCCTTGATTCTGACACAACAGGACAGATGCCTTCTCGATCCCAGCAGTGGGATAATAATATTGCTGCGAAAGTCGCTGAGTTCACTGGAACATTTGAGAAACAGGCCCTTGCTTTTAACATTATAACCCGGAAGCGAGCTATAGGTGAATTCCGATCTGAGGAGAGATTGACGATTGAGCAGGCTCTACTCCAAGAGGAGAAACAAGCCATGTTGGAATTGAGGGCAGAAATAGAATCAAGGGAACAGGCTGGCCGGGAAGCTCATGAAGCTAGGTTGCGAATGGCTGCCATGGTTCAAGCTGAGCAAGTACGAGCAGAGCCTCATGCACACGATGAATTGATGACCCGAGGCCCAATAAGGGCAAGTGCACTAGGTTCTCAAGGCAATAATGTTCCTCTTGGGCATGATATGGTAGATCAGGAACAGGGTGTGACCCCTGATGAAATGATGAATGGATGGGGAAACAATACCCAGAGAGAAGAGAAGGAACCATCCGAAGATTTCTTGAATGATGAGGAAACTGAAAATGGAGACACAGGCGTGCAGGAGGAGTGGCGTGAAGCTGGAGAATTTGATTTGAACTCTAGGTGAGGAGGTTGCATCATAATGATGATACTATCCTTGGTAGGGAAAATCTTACCGGCCTGAGCTCTATGTTCGTTAGATCTTGTCATTATTTTTCCTTCTATTTAAGACAACGAAACATATAAAGTTATTGTAAAGCGGCTTTTCATCTAAGTAGATTCCATATTATCTTTAGTTGTGGCTGTCTGCGTTGCATTAACTCCTTTCGATGTTATGTTTGCTGAAAATACTCTTCTCTTTTACGGGACTCATTCTACAAACCGAACTTTGTATGATTTCTCAAAGAGCTAGAGAGGAAAAATTTCAGAATCACAATCATACAAGGAACTAAACAAGTTAGACCTAGTTACCTACAGACGAGATGCTCACACAGATGTCAAATCCTTTTAATATATCAAAATGATAAGACATCTAAAGAGTTATTTCATTAAAGAATCCACACGAAAGGCAATTGTGTGCAAGAAAAAAGAAACTAAAGGAAACATGACGGCAGCTTGAACACCGCCCCTCAAAAACGAACGGCAAAGCCTTTCCTGAACTAAACGAGCAAAAAGTGTATAGGATACTAGCTGCTATGGCTCTGCAATTGATGAAAATGCTGGGAAGTATAGGCTTCCGACAATGAAGTCTCATTCTGCCGCTTAAGATCAAATCAGCACAAATGCGTTTCCTCTGCCAAAACCAAGCATTTGATGCAGAATTTGCTGACTGCTTCCTGCTGCATTTCCAAACCTGTGTTTATTAAGGGGAAGAACTTCTAAGCAAACAGCTACAAGGTCCCATCAGAGAAATCCCTTTCAAACCGTGCAGATACAAGTTACACGGAGCCTAGGAATGCTCTTTCCCTCTCAATCTGAACCACCTAAAGAGTAATCCTTCCCTAAGCGGAGGCCAAAACCTCCAGTTTTCCAGTAGTCACCAGCTCAAACATGCTGTGGCCAAGATCAACTAAGAAAGCAGAAGATTTCCAATGGTCAAGAGAATTTATAGCTGGTTTACAACTCTTCGCGAGTACAGAAGCACCCCGAATTGTATGAGAATTAACAATTCATGATATGCCTAATGCAGGTTTGCAGAATAGCAATTTATCCAACAGCATCCAGCTTAGTAGTAGAAAACTGAAAATGGCAATCATAAAGCTTCTGGAGCTGCCACAAAGACCCTAAAGCTACCCTGGACATGGTACACATCAACTTGTTTTACAGCACAGCTACAAAATCAACAGCTCTGGCTTACCAATTAGAGTATCCCAGACCACACAAAAAATAAAGCAACACATCACAAGACAGCTATAAAGACTAGAAGGAACCTCCAGTAATACCCAGCACCTTGCAAATATATCTGATGACCATTCAAAAGTTCCTTTAAAACTCCAGCTTTGTATTTGCAAAGCAATGAAAGAGAGCATAACTATCACAAAAATTGCAGCATATCTAGTTGTTTCTCCACTTCATGCCATAAAATTCTACCATTAGAGAGATCTTCTCAAACTAGCCTTTACTCAGAGACATCCACCAGAACAGAATGGCAGCAGATGCTTGCAGAATCGAAACTATGCAACAGACAAGATCAGTGAGTTTCAAGAAGAATCAAGGTCTTATCAATAAATTCCAAAATTCTTCGTATAAAAAGTACATATCACTTATTATTCCTATGTGTGATTACTTCTTAACATTCACAACCAATGCGAAAGTCCTTGACCTAAAGCCTTGATAACCCTTTGAAAACGAAGATAGCTTAAATCTTAATCAGAAGTCTCCCAGCATCCACAAGAAGAGCAGACCTGTAAAAGGAATGAAGTTTCTTATGTATGACATAAGAACAACACAATTTTTTTCTACAATTTAACAAGCTATTACAATTTTTAAATTAAAAAACTTTAAACTATGAAGAAACAGTTATAACAGCAAGTAATGGATAGAATTAGGAGTTAATAGAAATATGAAAAAACACCAAATCGAGAAACCATATAAATGATATTACGAATAATAGTTAAGTCTGATAGCATTTCAGAATTCAGAAAGTCTAAAATTCATGCTATTTGAAAATCAAGTAACAGAGGAACCTTGCATTTCAAAGCCATACAGGATGCAGCCCATGTATCCATTAAATGCCGTATATTGAAGCCTTCAACAGACAATTAAAGATCAATTCATGCAATGTATAAGCAAAGCAACATAGAGGATCAGTTCACTGGAGCTTTTCATTCTCGGATCCAAACAAAGCAATACAACTTAATAAGTATCTTAAGAAAGCCTTAAAATTTATCCCTCTTTATTTTTCAAAAATCGTATCAATCACAACTTTACGTTGAGATAAGAATAATATAAAAATGATGAGTTTGGGAGTGTTCTATCACCATTAAAAACACTTTCATATAACTGAAAACATTTTGTATGAATTTTTAGTGCTTTAAGGGAATTGTATGAATTTTTACTGCTTTAAGGGAATGGACTTTTTTTCAAAACAAGCAACGTAATTGAGAAGTGCGTTTTTACAAACACTTTTTTGAGTGAAAAAAGAGAAAACATATTCTTGTCTGAAAATTTCTCGTTGTTGCTTGTCAAAACAATAGCTTTAAAGTTCTGTTTCCAATTTCATTTCCTGTACAGAAATACTTTCATAGAAAGCTCTCTCCTAGAAACCCTAAATCAATTTCGAAAACAATCTAATAAACCCATAAACGTCACTGTTTACAATACATTTCTCACCTCCAAATTGATCATAAATCATCAAAAGAAAAACAAATTCGAAAGCCAAACGGTAAAATACCTTCCATCTTTCAAACAAGATTATTTTCAACTGGAAGTGCAGACAACAAAGAAAGCACTTTGGTTTTAACCATTTCAATTACTCTATTCATCATGATCATTTCCTCCTTAATAAAATGATATGAACCGTAATCGTTAATCAATTGCTGCAGCCACAGATTACATGATGCGGAGGTCGAAGCCCCAGCAAGAAACTGATGGGCTTCCTGAAAAAGACCTTCACGTCTCTCATTACACCTGTTATCGTTCTCACTTCCCTCCGTCTCTCTCTTTCGCTTTATCTCTCCACCCATTGCTCTTCACCCAGTTTTTCTTTCTCCTTAGAAATCTCTGAAATCGCTGGAATACGAAATAACTCTTGGTTCTCTTACTCTTTTGAATCGTGAAATCCCTTCAACATGAAAAATAGCTTGGTTTTCTCTACTAACAAATCGCTAGACAAAATGTGATTCACTGTATTGCTCAATCTCTGAAATCCAGGGTTTATGATTCGCAAAGTACTTGAAGTTAACGCGTGTCGCCAGCGCGGTTTTGGTAGCGACTGAAAGAAAGAAAGGCGGGGACTGTTCCAACTTAATGGGAAACGATGTCGTTTTAAACCATGTTGGTTTTCTTTAATTCTTTTGTGGATTAATAATAATAATAATAATAATTCGTAATCTTTAACACGAGAAAAATATTTTTAAATTCTCCAAATCAATAAACTGAGATGTATGTTTAAAATATGAACGATTATGTTTGTATTAAAATCGT
>JAVXUL010000009.1:15981920-15998733 GCA_035590515.1 Trichilia minutiflora
CTAATTAATCATATAAATATAATAAAAATTCCTGTGGGATAAAATTTATTACATTCATATAATTAATTACAATTTATATTTTAATGTGATCCTAATATTAATATATAAATTTTAACTTAATTTAGAGATACTGTGGCTACTCCCTAATTCGTCAAAAATTTATATGAATCACTAAACATAATATATTGTTAATATTATTCAGGTAAATAAATTATGAAAAATCGCATCAAAAAATCACATCAGGAAAACTCTTAGGAAAGACTGTTGGGTCACAGGGGCACCACTTAAGTATCAATCTCCTTAGACATAATTTTTCTAGACATATAATTTAATGATACAATATTTCACTATAAATATATCCGATAATAATAAACAATATAAATTATATAACCTAAATAAAGTTTATATCCTACTTTGTCTAGTTATTAATATAATTAACTAAATTTATAATTAATATGTCCAACTTAATGTATGTATAATAAAACTAACTTATACATATAAATATTAAAATAAAAATTATGTAATACAACTAAATATGGATAATAAATAAATTAATTAATTAACTAATTTAAATATTACAACAGAAAAATATATATGCATAATTAATTTTGCATAATAAAAATAAATTAAATCTACAATTTATTTTTATGCATAATTGATTTTAATTCATGAATAAACTCTAATATACTTTATAAGCAAATTCTGGAAAATTTAATTATACAAAAACATAATTGGCCAAGCAGTAAAGGGTTAAAAGCAGATGTTGAGGCTGGGGTTCGAACCCCAACGCCCATAAAATCATAAAAGTTTTTTTTAATTTAAAATCAAATAAGGCAAATGATATGTCGTCCGCATTCAGGTATGGACGACACTGATTCAGGATCGTTTTCAACCTTTAGTAGGGTCGACCCGACCCGCATGTGATCCGTTACAGACTTGGTTCAGAATCCGGCTATTTCTCCGCTTTCTGACCGATTCAAGATCGTCTTCAACCTTCAGTTGGGTCGACCCGATCCACATGTGATCCGTTACAGACCCAATTAAGAATCCGACTATTTCTCCATTTTTCGACCACCGTTTTCGACATTTCAAAAGCCAAAATAATCAGAAAAGAGTTGTATAGGTGATTGACAACATAATATGATCTCATTCAACGTCAAAAATTAAAATCATAATAAAAAAAATTTTCGAGTGCTAGCTTCAATTTTTTCCAGAATTCAAAACTCAAGGCAAAGGTTATAAAAAGGCTCTAATATCAAATGTAAGGAGTTATAAATATGTTTTAATTAATCCTATATCAATATACAATATTATAACAAAATTGTAGAAACTTTAAAATATACCTCCGATCACTGAGTTTTTTTCAATTTAAAGATAAATTTGAGGAGCTTATCTACCTTTCTTAACTTCAATTTGATGATGTATTATTCCTTAATAAGTTCAGCAAACAAAGGGACCTCAAAACCCTCCTATTTATAAACTTCTTCCATTAAAAAATTATAAAAAGTTATCAAAACGTGAGCGATAGTTTTCATAGGTTATAGGTGGTTGTAACTTCCAAAAAATAAAGAAAACAGTCTCTATGGTCGTAACCACCACTATCATGGGTCATATTCTTACACATTTTGTATGATTTTTTGTTTTTTTAAGGAATAGACAAATGTTCTTCACAATAAACGTAGTTGAGAAGTGCTTTCTAACAAACACTTTTTTGAGGGAAAAAAATAAATAAATTCTTGTTTGAAAATTACTTGGTGGTGCTTCTCAAGACAATCTCTTCGAAGTTCTGTTTCTAATTTCACTTTCTGTACAGAAATACTTTCATAGAAAGCACTGTCCTAGAAACCCTAAATTATTTTTTAAAACAATCCAATAAACTCATAACGTCACAGTTTTTTCTAGTAACTAAAGGAAAGAAAGTAAGTGGTTTATTTCGTTTAAGACGTAGTATTATAATTTGAAGACATAGTATTACATTTTTTAAATTATAGTAACACAATTTATCATTTGATTGGCGAGAATTATTGGCAAATTTTACAATAAATAGCCCAGACCACATGATATGAACTCCCTTTAATTCCTTTTTGGCAATAATAATCTTACAAAACAAATATCTTTTTCATCCCTAAATTCTCTCTTATTTATGTTCCCAGCTAAAGGGCATTATAATATGGTATGTTTTCAACTAAATACTTTCATATTATCATGTACTTACTTTATTTATATAATTATATAATTCTTATGTTGTATAATTATTATTATAAAAATGTTGTTACAAGTATACTAAGTGATTATGTCATTATTTATTAGTATTATGTTACCAAAGAACAACAATAAGAGAACGAAATATTTAAAACCTACCTTCAGCTCTAATGTGTAATTTTATTTTAATCAGAAATAAAGTCCTCAATAACAAGCAACCTCTCTTCAAGCTTTAAAATTTGCTAAAGGAAAGCGGGCAAATGGTCAATCGGAAACCAAAATATATAATCATCCTACTGCTTTTCTCTTTCTCTATCACTCAACTCATATGAACACCAACACCAACACAGAAACATAGCATCCAACTCAATCTCAACTAAGGACAGCGAGGAAAGAAAGAAAGAAAGAAAGAAGGAAAGAAGAAAAAGATCCTTCTCCTAGACTATTGTTTTTTTTCTTCTTTTTGCATTTTTTCTTTTTTAAATTTTTTAAAATCCAAAAAAATCAAAGGAAAACTAAGAATACACAAAAACCTAAATGTATCTACAAAATATTAGGGAGCTGAGAATCCAGTCTTTGCTGCAGCTCCTTGACCTTCATCGACAACTCTGTCTTCTGCTCCTTGTAGCTTTGCAACAAGTAGTCTTTCCCTTCTATCACTTCCTTCAACTCTCCAACTTCCTTCTTCAGCATATAAATCTTTTCACCATCCACTCTTCCTTTTTCCAGAAATTCAAAATTGTTATCCCCATCAGTGTACCCATTTGCGTGGCCATTTCTTGTCTCAGTTGGCCAACCTGTGAGCGCTGAGGGCTTGTCATTTGTAGAGACATGTCCTACGCAATGATCTGCAATTGCTTTTCTCAGCCTCTGGATTTCTCTCTCAGAATCAAACAAGTCCTTATTAGCAGAATCAAGCTGTGATTGCAAATGAGTAGAGTGCTCAAGCTGAGCATTGAGTGAATTCTGCAACTCCACTATCTGATCCTGCATCTCAAGTATCATATCATCTCTTCTCTTCAATTGTTGTCTTAGCTTGTATATAACCTCTCGTTTGCTGAAGATATCAGAGCCAGATTCTGAGACACATGGTGAGTCAGAGCAGTTTGAATGGTGGAACGGCTTAGGAGGCAGCTCAAGCCGATCTGGAGATGATGCCCAAATAACCCCATTCTCCTTGCTGAATTCAGGAGCAGGTACTGTCACAAGAGGGAGTTGAACATCAGTTTCCGACAAAATCTGCCCATTCACTGGATGCTTCATCTCCATCATGCCTTCATTTCCTGTTTCTAAAACTTAGTAAGAAACCAATGGATGTTGTAAGACCAAAATAGCATCATCTTAACCAATGATTATGCAAGTTAGTGTATCAGAAATCCAAAACTAGTTGGAGGAAATGCCATACTAGTGTATGAAATGTCTTTTACAGTATTAATAAGCACCTTCAGGAAATGGCAAGTCCATAAAGGGAGCAGAAACAGTAATAGAAGAAGTTACTCTGATGAAAATCAACAATGAGTTATGAAAATCAATAATGAAGTGTTTTCCCAGAGCCAACATTCATCCAGGACCACAAATGCAAGGACGAGCAATGCATTACATCGATGACAACTGGTAAAGGAGTTAAAGAGTCCAAGAAACTCCAATTCTAATGCCCACAATTTAATTTGTGATTTGCATGCAGATCTAGGGTCAATCTAAAACCTAGAATAATTAAATTAGAAGTTGGTTGAGACCTAATTTTATGTTTCTAGAGTTAGGATGTGACTACCTTTTATTTTGATTTCCTTGATCAAAGGAGTCAATATATTTTTGCAGATTCCAGTTTTCTTGGAAATGGATCTTAGAACTGGTCCACGAATTTTATGTTGCATCTTGACATATCATGGGGGTATTTAAAGATCTAAGGGTAGTCAAACCTTGTATTTAAGAGTCCCAGTTGTAGGAGTCTACATAAATATGGTTATTGAATCCTCCGTTTCAGTAAGAAATTATAACTTCCAGTAAACATTTTAGCTAGTCATGAGGTGAACCACCCTCTTTTCTAGGAGTTATTGTTTATGCCTGTTCTTTCCTTCTCTTTTGTTTTCTTTCTTCTTTAATATTTTGTACACAGATATACTTACAGCTTCTTTACTGCATATTTTATAAACATGCCAAACTTTAAAAAGCCCACCTTCAAACCTTAATTTACACCCCAAGCATGAAAAAGCAAAACCAGAAACACCAACTAGCCTTTTTTAAAACAGAAGGTCATTTCTCAGCTTTCATGCATGGCAAACATTAGGTGCAGATGTACAAGCATTTAGTTTTAATTTTCCATCCACAGTATGGCAAAATGCAACCAGCTCAAATGATATGCCTTTCACACAAATCTCCATGAATCCAATAAGGCTGCAGAGTATGAAACTATAAAGTTTTCATTTCCTTCTCTTTTGAAGATATCGTTTGCTGATAAGTCTATATTAAGCTGCAATAAAGCACTCAATCTCAACAAAAAGAATATTCTCTAAACATCCAATAGTCCCCTAATACAAAGAACTGAGCCTACCAATAAATAAATAAAATGAACTAACATTAAAAAAGTTGGCAAGGAGACACTACTAAATATTTTCTGTAAAGCTCAAGATTACCTATCTTTAATCAATGTATAGTTTAAATGACAAGAAAAAAAAAAAAAAGACTTTTGCACCTGAAATGCAGTTGAAGCAACCATCATCATCTTGAGTAAAGGAATACATGTTTGTATGCAGATGGTGACCTGGTGACCTCCTCCTTTGAGAAAGTTTTCCATTGCCTAAATTGTCTACAACATTAAGTTAGAAAATGTGCAAACTAGAGACAACTCAGTGATTGAAAACATATTATATTACAAGACCTTTTGGAGTGCTATGAGCATTAGCCTGCTGCTTTGAGTCAAGTGCCTGCTTCAGCTTGTAACCAAGGCGAACTGATAACGTACTTAACAAGGCACCACCTGCAATAAGAATCCAATTTGGTCCCTCACCCTGGATATACTTGTCCTTCGGACCCCTAGATCCCCCATCAGTTCTTGGTTTCATTTTAAGCTTGAGCAAGACTTCAGAGGGAAAATTTCTGAATAATCCAAATATGACCTACATCGACAATGCACCAAAATTCCATTGCTATCTATATGACAGACAAATTATATGAAAATGCATCAGGAAGGTGACACATTTATGAACATCATATTTTTTAAAACAAAATAAGGAGGGTACAGGGGAGGCTCTCTTTATTGTTGAACCTGTTACAAATTGATTCTTGAAGATTTAGCCCATGACCTAACACAATCCGTATGATGTCCAAGATTTTATTCATTTGACCAACAATTCACATGCAGATATAAAATTCGTGGCAGATACAATCTTATCTATGTCCACATATCAACAGAAGAGTCACATAGCTATGCATTATATTATTACATCCTTTCTGAGTCCATAGCACTTATCTTGTCATTTATTGATATTCTTCAGGGTTGCATTCAAAATCCACCTGCAAGGCTGCAAGTGAGTTCACTCCACAGAGTCCATGGCATGCTAAATGTTACAACTTCTCCTACAGTAAAACCTTAACGTATCCTATTTGTAGATTGCTTAATATATGAAAAATATATCTACACTAAAAAGTAACATATGTGCATCCAGAATAAAAATAGTAAGTCAACCAAAATGTTATTATATCTTTGTTAAGCTTGTAATAATTCCTCTGAACGCAAGCATACACACCAAAAACATAACTCCTTAGAATTAGTGTTATTGTCCAGTGTAATGACTAGATACAGTGAAACTAGACTAAACTTGCAAAGAACATATGTAATGAGTCCTAAATGATTTCTGCAAGAAAATCTCACCTATCTATACCTTTCTTGGAAACACATCCTTGGGAAAAGAGCAATCTATCTTAGCAATCTAATCGTAGAATTACAGTTCAGTGGTCACAAAACAAGGACTACTCTCACACATCAAAACTCCACCATGATTCAATTTCACCCTAATGTTTCACTATGTAAGAAACTCGGATTTTAGTTGAACAGAAATGTAATATCATCAAAATTCTAATTCTATTAAACAGTGTAGAATTAGGTTTTTCACACACTAGAAGCTCATAGCAAAGACATAAATATCACTCTGGATCCAACTTGTAATTGATCATCCCTTCTTCTCTTAAAATTTTTCAAACCATAAAAATATTTAATATATCTCATGTTGACAGATTACCCAATCTTATTCCTCTCAATTTTTAGTTCCAGGTTTTACAGTTAACTCATTCTCGCCAACTGAACTAAACATCAAAGGTTAGCAGAGTCATCTCCTTTGGTTGGTGGTTTCAGTGCTATCCTTGATCCTTCTTTCCCTACTGAACTATCTGGGGCAAAGAAAGTTTCTTCTTTGGAGGCAGGGAGTGAAGCAAGGATACTATACTACCTGATATTGAGGGAAAGCAGTTAAAGCAGCTAAAGAATGACTTCCCATTACAGGAAGGAGTTGAAGAAGCTACTAATCTAGGTATTCCTCCGAGGATGGAGGAAAGTATGTTCAAAGTTACTCAACCTACCAGGAGAGGAACGAGACTAACAACCAGATCGACGGGATAAGAGGGGAGGAACTTAGCTGCTCTTAGAAGGGATAAGGGATAAGATGCTCTACTATATATAAACTAAAAAGTCTTGGAATGAATTTGGCTTACAGCTTACCTAAGACGGAAAAGTTATATACACTTGACTGAAAGCAGGAAAGTGTTCTGATCCTGTGACTGATGCAAGATTGAACCTAAGAAATTTAGGAATTTACCACCTCAACCAGGGACCCCTTCTTTTGTGCCAAAAACTTAGATCGAAGGCTGAAGGTACTTGTTCCAAAGAAAGCTTTGGGTCCCCTGAGGGTTTACACCTTGAGCTGAGGGGTAGCAAAGCTTTGTCTTTAAAGCATATCAAGGAAATGAAACAGGGAAATGAGAAAGGTTCCGCAAAAACTATTCCCTTATATGAACACAATGGGAAAAGGACATGCACTGAGCGAGACAGTGAAGATTATGGGGTGAGGAATTCATGTCACAATCGTCATAATATATCTCCTCTGGGTTGGCTACTGTGAAGAAGTCTTACTACGCTAGGTTGGGTGCCGTATTAAAATCCATCCTACTCTTTCCAATAGGAAGAAGTCTCAGGGCGAAGCATTTGGCCTTAAAATACCTTTCTGAGTAGAAAAGAAAGTCAATCTAGAGCAATCAAGATTATTCAGCCATTGACATGAAAGGGAGTAGGTTTCACAACCAGCGATAAAATCTCTGTGCAGTCAACAAAACTCCCTTAGATAAAACCTTTTTCTTTTTCATACTGATAAGAACAAAGAAGGTTGGAACAAGCGGGAGGACAGAAAGAACATTGTAAAATGACCAGTGGATATAACACTTCCAACATCACACAAATTTCTTTCGTATATATAGATAGATGAGATAAAATCCAAAAGACCGAAGGACAAATTACGCGAAAAGATTATCAGAAACTCTATTTTTCACATATAATTAAGGTTAATTTACCGAGCGAACCACAACATTATCGCGCAAATCATCCATTTCCATACACCTCAAAGCGATCAAAACAAAACGAAGACAACCAAACACGTATCAATCAAAAAATGAATATCGACGAAACCAAAGAAATAGTTTAGAACGGAAACACAAACCTCATTCAAGAACTGGAAAATTGCATTCTCTCTTCCTCTCTCCCTCCAACTACTAATTTTCTCTTTCCCTCTATGAAACTCCGTCACACGATGTCGTTTTCTTTAAAATTTGCCTCACACTCACTCTCCACATATCGCTGGCTTCTGTTGCTTTAAAAAATAAATGAAGATTGAGGAATAGTAGTATTGTAAATACGTGAGCGAATCCAAGAGAAGAAGAAGAGGGTTTTGGAAATGGCGGCTTTTGCCTTTTGGCTTTGCCGAAGATTTTTCCTTCGGCCAATATTTATTTCTAATTACTAACAATGATTTTGTGGACACGTCAGTAAGACACGTATTAAGGCTGTGCCCTATATTGAAGATTGGAATATTGCGTCGTTTCAGTATTTCGTTTCGGTGTATGTTTGGTTATATTTTTTTTATTCAATCATAAATTATTATAAATTCTTTAAAAAAAATTAAGTAATTTTTTAAATATATATTTATAAATAAATAAATTTTTTTTTTACTTTTCTCTTTTTTTTAATCTTAATTTTTTATAATATTTTAAAATTTTAAAATTATTTTTATTTTTAATTAAAATATAATTTATTTAAATTATTTTATTAAATAATTTATTTATAAAAAAATAATAAAATAAAATAACTTATTCATAAAAAATAATAGAAAAAATTTATTAAATATTTATTAAATAATTTTATCTTAAAATTTTAAATTATTGTTTTACAGTAACTTCACTTTTAATTTGTAAGTTAAAAAAATAGTTTAATCAAATATGCTCTCCGAATATTTCTTTTTCTTTTTCCTGCTTTACCCCGAAAAAGAGAAAAAAAAAAAAAGGGAAAAATATTTGTCAAACAGGACTCTGGCCCTAACCGGTAAGATTTGGCTGTTTTATGACGAAGGAAAGCTCGTATAGAAAATTGTAGAAACTTAAAATGGCAAAAAAGTCTATGGCTTACTCACAATCACAAACAATTAATGAATGTTCTCATCTTCAGGAATGAACGCGATGTGTTTGTTATTTACACTTAAATAATTAAAAATATTAAATTATTTATTTTTACTAATTTTAAGCCTTAACAAAAATTCTAATTTTTATTTAAATGAGGAAAATTTTGAAAAAATAACATATTAACCATTTCTAAATATATCTTTATTAATTTTATTATTTTCTTTCTTACTTTATATGCTAAAAACTTAAATCATATTTTCTTTAATGATAATTTACACTAACAAGTTCTTTTTTTTTTAATACTGAATCAATACTGTAATTATTGAATCATTAAGGTATTTTTATGCTTGAATATATAAAAAAAATTTATAAACTAATATTCAAGGCAATGTGTATATATGTATTTTTTATATTTTTTAATTTTATTATGATTTCTCTTTTTGATTGTTCAGTTTGATTAAATATTTATTTTTATACTGTGTTTTTATGTTCTTGAATGTGCTAGGGCCATAGTTATTTAATTTAATTTAATTTAATTTAAATTCATTAATAAATTTATGAAAACGATATAAAATTATTTTCAAACTATAAACTAATGTAAAGAAACAATCTAACCTGAAATAAATTAATTAAAAATTAGACATTAAATATTAATATATATACATAAAGTATGCAATTTCTAATATTATTATCGTAACACGACTATAACAAATTTTAATTTAATAATTTATTTATATTTATTCAATGAATAATTTTTAAATATGTATAACATATAAATACAAATATATAATATTTATAAGGAAATATATTTTATCATCGGGATTTGTTTCAGTGTTTGGTTGATCATCAACAACTATTGTGTATTGGGCAAGATTTACCAAAAAATTTTGGTTCTTCAACTCTTTTATTGTACATTTTTAATTTTTTTATAATAAAAAATTAAAAAATTATAATAAAATATTAAAAATTACAATCAGAAACTGAAAAGGTGGTAAATATATTGTACTACAACTAATTGTTCCAGCTTTTAAAAAATAAAAATTCAATTATGTTGATATGACCCTAATTATAATACAAAAAATTTAATAAATATAACCAAAAATTGAAAAAAGGTAACAGACATACTATACATATTACATGATTGCACAAACTTTTGTTGAAAAAGGCAATAAGTTTACTATACAACTGATTTCGTGGTAACATGACCCATGTTATACCTACATCAACTCCTGGCCGGTTGAATCCCCTGCGTTTAGCTTTAAAATAATATTATATTGGAAAATGACAAATACCCCACGGTTTCGTGCACAAAAAATCTCCCTTAATATTAGAAATTATAACAAATACGCTAAAGTCCACCCTCACCTCAATAACATTAAAACCAAAAGTAATAATGTAATTTTAATAATTTTTTTTATAAAAATTATACTACTTTTTATATTTAAAATAGACATATAATAATATTTTATCTTAAAATTGATATCTTTTATATTATCTTAAAATAAAATAATAATAATATTTTAAAAGATATTTGTCATAATTTTTAAATTTAAAAAACATATCACAAAAAATAAACATTCGTTATTTTTAGCATCTATATGGATATTTGTCATTCTCCTCATTATATTATACCAATATTATTTATATTTTGCGCATTAAAAAAAATACAATAGGCTTAAAAATTAGAAATAAAATATAAAATGCATATCTGAAATCATTAATAAATAATCCTTCTATAAAACATGCATAGGATTTTATCATCCAAGCAATACTTATGGAAAGTCTACAACTAAAAGCAAGTGGTTTCTTAATTATCATGGAGAAATACGCTCCAACCTGGTACTGAGAGATCTCCCATCCGAAATTGAATTATCTTATTTATTTGGTTTGATTTTGAAAGAGGGAGTCCTAATTGAGTTAGTTGAGCTGGTTGATCGAGTAGTTGAATCAATTACAGAGTTGGCAAAATTAACGACACTGGACAATGCTTATTAAAAAATCAATTATTGAATACACACATCAGCCATCCTGATGAGCTGTGAGCATGCAAAGCAATGGTGAAAAAAGTGCTGCTTACAATTCCCTTCATCATGGAAAAAAAAGAGCAAAAATAATGAACAACTGAAGCATTTTAATCATCAATGTGTGTGTAACAGCAATATCATGATAGGTTAGATATAGCCGGCCCAGCACATCTTGATAAAAGTCCTGATGGATTTGGGACTCTCTCCCGACTCTCCCTTATTCTATTGAAATTACCGTATAACGGTTAGGGAAAAAAATAGAGATTGATAATTTTACTGGGGAAGAACATTTCATACTCGTGTATCCTGCTAACTGCTGCCCTCATCACTTATTGAGGCTTTCTACAGGTAATGATAGCAAATTTAATAAGACCCTTCTTGTATCCTTCAATCATCAATGGCATTGCTAATGCTCCTTTTATGGTTTTTAATCCTTGATTAACATGGAATTCAACTCAAATCAACAACAACGCTTAGAAGAAACAAGATTATATCAAAAATAGCTTAAAAAACTGAACAGAACGAGTAATCATATGTTCTCCTTTTAAACCTTATCACAGACCAAATCAACTTCCTCCATATGATTGCATCATAAACCCTTTCTTTTTATTAAGATTTACTTGCTTACCAATATACTATATTTAGCGGCTTCAGAAAGGTAAGGAAAGGATTTTAGGTTTTTGTTGAGAAATGATATTCCATTTTAACAAATGAAAACTAGGAGGAAAAGACAAAGGGAATGGACCATATCATTGGTCCCAGTAGGAAATGCTAAGCTTACCAGTACGCAGTAGTGATGTCAAACCCTTCCATGTCAATGCTGAGCGTATCACTGCTGGCCAGAATGGAGCAACATACTGAGACCAATCTTCCGCCTTAATATCCTGCAACAGCAGTTTGCCAACTTTACAATATGCTAAAATAGAACCAAATCATGTTGTTAATACGCCAAGGTGCATTAAACCATGATTTCAAGCATTGATCAGCAACCGCGAAAATGAACATACCAATATCCAAGAACCTTTTTTTCTACCATATTGAATAATAATAAAACAAATGTTTGAGTTTACTTTAAGAATGTTCAAGCCAAACTGTATGAAGTATTTACCTCAAGAGAAAGGGACCAAAGTAATTTGACATAATCAGCAGTAGAACACCAAGCTGGAAGATAATAAGCTTTACATATCTTTTTCAAGAGCTCTTGCTCCCATGGCTGCAATGACTCTTCAGAAGGAGAAAGATTCCTATGGCACCATGTTACTATTATTATTGTACCACCTGGGGCTGCAACACGAGCCAACTCACCAACAAACTGGCAATTAGAAAGAGTTAATAGGGATTTGGGTTAGCCACACCATGCTAAGCAATGAAATGATAAGAAAAAGCAGACAGACATGCCACTATCCAATTAGGCTGAAGAATTAAAACTTAAAGAAATGGACCGCAATTAAATCTAAAGAAATAGAAATAACCTTTGATTTGTCAGGCATGTGTTCTCCGCTCTCCATGGACCAAACTAGATCAAATTGCCCATCGGGAAATGGTTGTTCCAATGCATCTGCAACTTGAAAGGAAACCTGCTGATATTTCACATTGTCATCCATCATATTTCTCATTTATGGCTACATCAAATTGCAATAATTGTCACAGATAGATACTCATGCAATGGATAAGAATTATTTTCACCAACAGGTTCCATAAAGGATATCAAAAGAATTGCAAGTAAAAACAACTGTAAAATGACTGAACAGAATAACGGAAAACATCAATTGTAAATGCTTTCACTGCAGAAGGTAATTGCAACATTTATGATAAATCAAAACACATGTAAGGCGCAATCCACTAAAAGAATCACTAGACAGATTCGTGCTAGGTGCATTCCACCAAAATACATGGGAGTTTTTTCTTTTTGTAATAAAAACCAAGGACAATATTTCAACCAATAACTTCAGCATAATTATCAACTATCTCCCATTATTTGATGAAATACACTGACTGGTTGCCTGCTCACCCCAAAGGGGAGATTTGCTGTGTCAGAAACTTATCAGTAGGCTATGAAATAATATCAGAAACTTGTAATTTCTTTTGCTCATAAAGAAGGAAACCGAAAAAATTATATATACCTTATCGCTTAACCCTTGTGAAGCTGTAAGACCATTTGCCCTTTGTGCTTGGACAGGACTAAGGGTGATACCTTCACATGTAGCCCCAAACTTCCTAGCTAGGTATCTTGAGCTGCCACCTATACCACAGCCAACATCAACTACACTCTTTGGCCTCTTTGTTGGGTCTTCTGAATCCAATTCATGAATAAAATTCCATTGTTAAAGGATAATTTTCATTCACAAACATATATAAACATGCCAACAATCATGAAAAGATAGAAGGTCAAATGCAATGGTTTCACAATTTAATACATTGAACCGGTATTTTAAAATTCTCTTACACATGTTAATGGTTCTACTTGAATATAGTATAGTAGCCCAGTACCGACTACATATCAGTTAAGTAATTCAGTAATATACATTCATATTGATTAAAATTCGTTTGGGTTAAAATTTAACAAATTGAATTGTGCCATTACACGTTTTCTACTCTATCTACAAATCTATCAGTACCAGATAAGCAAATCTGCAAATAGTTGGCTCTAATCACCTTAGGTTATGTTTGGACAGATAGCCTTTTCCATTTATAGGAACTCAAACGGAAAAGCAATCGGAATTGCTTTTATAGGAAAAGCATTTTTCAGCATCTAAACGCATGTTTTTGCATGGTATACCTGGCTGGCTCAATCTTTTACAACTTACAACGCAGTAGGAGAGCCAAATTGTAAAATTTTATAAGCATGTAGGGAACAAAACAATTTAGTTATAAGGGACTAAAATGATAAACATATATTCTTTTATTTAAATTTTATTGGGCCAAACATTATAAACTATACATTAAAATTAAATATCATAAACTCAGACCATATCAAATCATCGATGCCCAAGTGGCCATGTTACTGTACAATTCCTTTTTTTTTTCTTCATAGAATTAATAAAAGAGTCATTCAAAAAAAAAAAAAAATGAAAATAGCCTTTTCTTTCTTCTTTCCTCGATTATCTTATTTTATATTATCTCAATCTTTCAAGATAAAAAACTGAAATAGTAATACTAAAAGAGTTTTGAGTAAGAAGGCTATAAACAGACCAGAAACGCCGGCGAAACGGAGTGCCTCGTCGATCATACGGAACTGTGCAGCCCGGTGATCAGAGACCGAAACGGAGGAATCTGGGTCGTAAAATCCATGATGCATATGGTCGCCCCATATATTCTCCCACAGAATTGACGACTCGTCGTAGAACCCCGCTATTCCCTTCTTCAGCTCATGTGAGTCATCGGCCACCACCTTCATCATTGTCGTCATGGCCTCCGCACGTGTCAGTAGCTTCCTAGAGCTCACCGTAAGAACCAGTGAAGTTTGCCGAGTAGGAGGTGAGAAAAATGAAACAGAAGTAGAAGAAGAAGAAGAACGAGGAGGTAAGGGTTGGAGAGCGTGGGAGTTGAGGAAGACGATTGATTGGAATCGGCATGGAAGGGGCCACGTGGTCATCGCTCTGTGCTGCAGCGGGTCCTGTGCAAACAGCGTTATTATTTTTTATTCTATCCTGTTTCCTGACAACTCCCACTAAATGGTTGGTTGGGACGTGGGATTTCAAACCGTGGGCGTCACCCAGGTGGAAAGATCTCCTTTGCTCTCGTAGAATTTATTGAACAGTGTGTTTGTTTATATATATATATATATAATTTATATTTTTGTGTTAAAACTCATTTTTCGCAATAAACTTATTTATTAAAAACAAAAACTTGATGTAGATGTAACGTGGGTTCATGTTACGGTGCTTTTTTTCAACAAATGGGGGTGCAATGAATTGTAACAATGCTTGGCGGTGGCGAGAACTTGTAGCTATTTGTAAAAATTATTTACCGGATGTAAGGATAATATGATTATTTATCTGTAAAAATTATCTATAGATTTTATCGTAATTATTTATCGGACGATAATTTTTATATTATAAAATTTTTGATAGAACTTTATCTTTTTAAGTTTGTAAAAAAAATAAATATTATAGAGTAATGTCATGAGGAGTTTTCGATAAGAAAATTTCGATGCTTAAGTTAAAAAAATGATGAAAGAAAAAGAATGTGTTTTTGATGAAAACAATAAGAAGAAAATGAAAAATGACATGAAAAGAGAGAAAATATACAGAAAATATCCAACGGAGATAGAGACAAGTGTTGATGACGCTCTCTCAAATCCAGATATCCAAAGTGCTAAAGAGTTAGAAAGATTTCCCCAGGTGTAAAAGTTCTCCCTTTATCTACTGAAAAAGTTCTTTTTTTATAATTGTCCTGAACAGTGACTTGACATCGAAGAATGAGAAGGATATAATATCTGATATGGAAGCAATATATAGCTAAATTTCATTAATAATACTGACACATCTATAAGTTTACAGGCTTAACACCGTCCCATCACCGAAAAATAATCAAAGAGTGGGACAGGTGCATTGAATGGGCCAACTGTTAACAACCATTCCTATTTTTGAGTAGGAGACACGTGTCCGCTGATACCCTGATCAGGTGCTTCTCGTGAACCAACTGTAGAAGGAATCTTGGCCTGAGATGAGTTCCCTGAGAAGCTATCCGGATTATTGGGGCGACAATTTATATCAATTTCTGTTATTAGATGCCGGAGACGTACTGTTGATGACCGTAAAATTCCTGAGAAGGAGCCCTTTCTCTTGGTACCTGAAGCGATGACAATCCTGAGGCGTCTGTGATTCTCTTGAGATACAAGTTACTTGAAGCAAATTTATCTGAGATCACAGGATCCCTGAATCAGGGGATATCTGGGACAGAATTTGTCTGAGACAGTGAATTTCTTGAGAAGAAAGATGCCTAAGATAAAAACTATATAGAATTATCCTTAACCTCTTATCACGTGTCTTATTGACAGAACATCCATATATCATCCATGGATTTTCCCCAAACATAAATTAATTTAAAATTTATATCCAAAACGATACAAATCAATAATGATCATTGCTTCTAATTTAATCAGACAATTATATTAGTTTGAATTAAAATAAATTCAGCTCAAACTAATTCATTAATACTGGCTCTTAATTATTTGATTTATAATTGTTATACGATAAAAGTCAAAATATTAAAAATTTATATATATATATATATATTATTAAAAATTAATGTTACAGTTTTATTTTTAAAATTAAGTAAAAATTAGTTGTATTAAATATAGTATAATTATCATAGGTGGGACCCATCGGTTGGGGTGTGGAATGCTCAAGCTGCTGAAGCATCTGAATCAGCTCCGAATTTGTCTAAGTTGATTAGGGAGATCCGACAGTTAGGAAGTATACCATTTGAGGGTACTACAGATGCAGCAGATGCCAATCGATGGTTTAGAAAAATGGAAAGAGATTTGAATAATATGGAGCTAGAAGACAGGTATAAATTAAAGGTGGTTGTATGATTGTTGGAGGGTAACGCAGTCACATAGTGGGCTAATATGCAGGCCAGATCTTCAATTCAGTTGACTTGGAACGATTTTGTACAGGAATTTAGGGATCAGTATTATAATCCCTTTCACTGCAATTAGAAGAAGCAGGAATTTCTACGCCTGAAGCAGATGGATAAGACAGTGACAGAGTACGAAACCCAGTTGAGGGAATTAGTAGAATTTGTGCTCGAGTTTGCCAATGAAGAGAGTCTGTGCGCTAAATTCGAAGAGGGTCTGAACTTTGACATCCGTGAGAAAATATCACACCGCAATCTATAGGTCCCACCTGTGACAAGTCTTACAGGCCTACAGGTTGTATCCTGTATGATTAGATATACCCTAGAGGTCTGTGACGGTTATC
>JAVXUL010000009.1:16014445-16026142 GCA_035590515.1 Trichilia minutiflora
TATGATCCTACATTACATCGTACACGTATTTCTAGGAATGTTATATTCTTTGAAAATCAACATTTCTTTCCTGTGTCCTCTATGCCTACTTCTTCTACTGTGGTCCTCCCCTCCTTTGAGCAAGAGTTCTTAGATCTTCATCAAGTTAGTTCTCGCTTTAAACCAGTTATGGTGTATACCAGACGCTCCCGCCCACAGTCTCTTTCGGTGGCTCACCCGATATCTGATCCTAACATGCACAGGCATCAATCAATTGCAGCACCTCCATAGCCTTTGGTACGTCGCTCTCCTCGAGTGTCTGTAGCCCCAGATTGGTATGGTTTTTCTTCTAGCAATTCTATTTCAGCTCTTATTGCTGCATTGTCCAATTTTGATATTCCCACATGCTACTCACATGCTATCAAGTATGACTGTTGGCGACAAGTTATGCAGGAAGAAATTGCCGCTCTAGAGGCCAATCACACCTAGGACAATGAGCCTTGTCCTTCCAATATTGTTCCCCTGGGTTGTAAATGGGTTTACTCAATCAAAGTCCGCTCTAATGGAAGTTTGGATCATTATAAAGCTCGGCTTGTTGCTCTTGAGAATCATCAGGAATATGGTGTAAATTATGGGGAGACCTTTGCTCCTATGACTAAGATGACCACTGTTCGTATGATCCTAACTCTTGCTGCTTCCAATGATTGGTCACTACTTCAGTTGGATGTCAAGAATGCTTTTCTTCATGGGGATATTAAAGAGTGTATTTATATGAGGTCACCTCCAGGATTGTTTCTCTCTCCGACTTCTAATGTGTGTAAACTTCGTCACTCTCTTTATGGTCTCAAACAAGCTCCGAGGGCCTGCTTTGATAAATTTCGTACTACTTTATTACAATTTTCCTTCAAACAGAAGTATAACACATCATTGTTTGTTTGGAAATCAGACATGGGTATTGTTGTCCTTTTGGTTTATGTTGATGATATTGTGATTACTGATTCCGATTCTACTTTACTTGTCCAGCTCAAGACTTATCTCTCAGAAATCTTTCATATGAAAGATCTTGGGCCTCTCACGTATTTTCTTGGTCTTGAGGTGCATCGTAGTCCCTCTGGCATTTCACTTAATCAACATAAGTATGCTAGTGATTTGGTGGCTACAGCTGGACTACAGAAAGCTACTTCTGTCGATACTCCCATGGAATTAAATGTCAAGCTTTGCAAAGAGGAGGGTGACTTACTTACTGATCCCAGTTTATATCAGAAGTTGGTGGGTAGTCTTGTGTACCTCACCATCACTCGACCAGATTTTTCTTTTGCTGTACAGCAAGTCAGCCAATTTCTTCAGACTCCTCGTCATCTTCATTTGGCAGCTGTCTGTAGGATCATCTGCTATGTTCAGGTCACTTCTGTCCGTGGCTTATTCTTTTCTGCAAACAATTCTCCTCGTCTTGTTGCTTATAGTAATGCTGATTGGGCTGGTTGTGCTGATACGCGTCGCTCCATCACTGGTTGGTGCTTGTTCTTAGGTGATGCGTTGATCTCATGGAAGAGTAAGAAGCAAGACAGAGTTTCTAAGTCATCTACAGAATCTGAATATCGAGCGATGTCTCTTGCTTGCTCCGAAATTATTTGGCTTCGCGGTTTGCTTGCTGAGTTAGATTTCTCTGAGACCGATCCTATACTTTTACATGCCGATAATACAAGTGCTATTCAAATCACGGCCAATCCTATCTTTCATAAGCGCACAAAGCATATTGAAGTTGACTGTCACTCTATCTGTGAAGCCTTTGAAGCTCGTGTTATCACTTTTCCACACATTTCCACTGAACTATAAATTGCTGATATCTTCACCAAGACTCTTACTCGTCATCGACATTACTTCTTAAGTAGCAAATTGATGCTTATTGATAAACCTGCATCAATTTGAGGGGGGATGTTAATGGACAGCTGTCACAGCTGCCCATAGATGGCTTTGCTGACCATATTTGTTTCCTTAATTTACTCTTCAGTAATTAGCTTAATATTTGACAGATTGTATAGGGATATAATTAGTATATACTTAATTCTTTCTATTAATAGAATTCCTTGTATAGTTTATATAATAGAGAGAAATCAGAAGGCCGATTATTCGGTCATTCATACAGCTTTCATCTCATATTGATACTAACAAGCCTAAAGATAGTGGGGCTAAAAGGTCCAGGGAGCATATTTGTGGTACTTTGGAAAACCATGAAAATAATTTAAAATGTAACAATGAGAAATTGAGTTTGTATAGTGACTGTCAGCATTGAGAAAGCTTTAGAAAATGTGACATTAGGATGAGGAAGGTTCGTTTTACACAAATTTGACCCAGTTTGGATTGAGAATCACTCAACTTACCTCACCTTGCTTACTACTTGACAGATATAACGGGCCCTTTTTGATATAGGATATTGTTGATGATAGAAATCATTTTGAGAAGATCCACCTGGATCTTTCTCTACTTTTGCAGGCATATCAGAATTCCTACGGTTGCATGTTGATGGATCAAGTGCTTCACATAATAAGTCCAAAAATCGAATTTTATCACCCTTTCCAGCTTCGTAGAGGCACTGCACAATATTATACGCCAAAAACAGAACAATTCATCCAGTAAATAGGCATATCAAACCTGGTCAAAGCTAGCCATTCAACCATGAAGGGAGTTGTAACTTAAAAATTAAGGCAATAAACCTGTTCAAAATTCTCATATCAAAAATTACCAATGTAGCATAAAAATAACATTTTTCTGGTAAGAAGAAAAAGAAATTAAGGTGTAAAATAAGAAATTTGGAAAATTATGACCTGGTGCTACCAAATTCTAATTGGTTTATAATGAAGTCCGATCAAGTCCAAAACCTATAAATTTTTCTGAACTATCTCATTTTTGTTTGATTCTAATGACTTAGAGAAAGACAAGAGCTTCACCATAATATGTCGTGCTCCTGTAAATAAAATAACTATCAAACTATAATCCAATCACTTGGCTAGAGAATAAGTGTCATATCAGCTATAATAAATTTGCTAGATAAACTCTGTCCACTCGTAATCATTAATAGTGTTTGACAACAAAAGATCAGTAAGTTTCAGAACAATAATGCATGACGTTTTGAAAAAAAAATCAGTCAATCAGCAAATAAACATAAATGCTGTTGAAACGCAATAAATGATATTTAGAAAGCAAAAATTTATTGCTAGTCCTCTGTATATAATAAAATCTAATCCAAAGATGATTTGGTAGGTTTTCTTTGAAAAGCCTGCCCGAAATCTACAAACAGTGGTTATATATTGGGTTGCAAGTAATTAACAGAGAAGGGGGGGAATGAAAGGGTATCAACATTCAGAATAGCAGTTACCAAGAGAATTCCTAAAAATCCTGGCAATTTCTTAAAGGGCTTTAAATTAACATAAAAAGGCCAGCCTACATAGCTTTTACTTACCTGAAACAGCAATAATGAAAGCAGTTTTTCGGTGCAAACAAACAATTACACCAAAAAAAGAATCCAAATAAAGCATTTAAACTTACATGTGAGGAGAGAAAATATGAATTAGAGCATTGAGGCCCTCATGATGGGCATGTAAAGTAAATTAAACAATTAAAGCCTCACCAAGACCACAGTTTTCCAATGATTCTGCAATCTCTTCAGTTCTGACAAACAATGAATAAAACTTTCAAACTTCTGTTCCCCCATTGTTTTCCTAGTCAACACATTTCACCACCAAAATCAGAATAAATATTTCCTCTGTCAGCATATTTGAGTATATTAGGGTATGCTACGGCAAAATTGCTAAGTATTTGAAAGTACCTTTCATAAGACGGTAAATCAAAAGCATGTTTGAAAATTGCCCGTGGCAACAATCCATCTTGTAACCACTGCGAATGATAGAACATAATCACAGAAAAGAGAGAGAGAGAGAGAAAGAGAGAATCAAGTTGGATGCCAGTTCTAGCAAGAATCAAAAACAATCCTAAAAACAAGTAACCAAAGCTCGAATAAATACAGTTTTAAAAAAGTAAAAAATAAAAAGGAAATTTATTTTCTATTTATTCGCCTTATAAACTGTCAACCAATATGTTGTGATAAAAGGGAAAAAAATGGTAAATGAAAAAGTAGTTGCAGTCACTCATCTTTGTTGAGAGACTGTTAAGCCTAAAGCTTAATGTGTTATAATTAATTAATAGACATCAGAAATCCAGACGCATGACCTTTTGTAAAATTGACTTTCAAACTGTGTTAACTCACCATTAAACACTATAGCCAAACAAGAGGAATAACTACAAATCTTGACTTCATGCCACTAATTCTTGATATTATAGATAATAATGTGTAGGGAAATGAACTGATTACCAAACTCAACTTTCTTAAGATAATTGACAACAAAATATTGGCTTTGTATTTAATTCCTTACAAAGTAGAAATTTCGAGAAATAGAAGTTCTTGATGCATAAATGACAAAGCAACGTTAATATGTTATTAAGATATGTGCCACTGTAATGATGACGTATAATATTATAAATGTGGGGTGTACATCAAGAAATGCATAAAAATCAAAATAAAGAATAGAATGGTGCATTCCTGACCTCTATGTTTAAAGAAAATGAGTAACAGATTCTTTGAAATGAAATCACTTGAAAATTATAAACATGGAACAAGGAATCCAACCTGTCCATCCTCTTCAAGGAAAAGACCATTGAGTATAAAACTTAAAGGTTCCATGGAGAAATGTTGAACACATGCTATCTGCAAATTACATTTTTGAACTTTAACACCAGCATAGATCCAATCATGTTCATTGGAAAGCTGAGAGAAGCCACAACACTACAACAAGATGAAAAAATTTATAAAAATCGTTATCAGTTTGAATTACTGACCTTCAGAGCCCTAATAAATGAGGTTAGAGCTCCATCCTGTTTGAGAAAGTAGTTTCTCATGAATACTGCCACTTTGTGGCTAATACTGAACCCAGAATGTTTCTCCACAAGAACAGCCTCAATAACGGCATCCATTCTTTCAGTTGGGGTTCCTAAAGTGAACTTACAAGGGCACAAGCGCTGAAGCACATTTGAAGGCAGTATGTTTCTTGGGGCATCAATGGTTGTTGCAATTCCCATTATCAAAATGACCGGAACCTTCAGTACCCATTCACTGGTAAAGTCCAACAAATTGGATGTAAATTTATCAGTGCTGGTCGTGGAAAAAATCTTGCACCCTTATACGGCTCAATTAATAATGATATAGAAATGCTTCATAAACTACCAACTCATTCAATCTCTTTGATTTGTCACATGGGTAGCATACTGCTTAAGAGCACATAAACACACTATGAATTTATGATATATTTATTTACTGACAATAAACAGGTCCAGCTACTATGTCACTATTAAGAGATAACCAATTTACAACACTCAACAAACGTGCATTACTGTTTGATGTGGATGTCCAAAACAAGTACAACAAGAGTCGTTGACTACTACTAAGGTCTTGTTACATATCATGAACCGCACGTTATACAAAGATCAAATGTTTCCTAATCAAAACTATATTATAGCATTCTAATGGTAATTTGTACAATCAATTGCAAACTAAACTATATTATAGCATTCTAATAGTAATTTATACAATACAATCAATTGCAAACCAAGTCAGTGAAAGTAAAACAAGAAAAACTAACACGAGAAGATCAATTATGGGTTATTTTGATTCTGAGAGGGTTAAGTTTCATTTTTAAACTTGTTGCTGTTAACAGGTGTGTCTCATCTTGATTAGCATCAAGCACAATTTTCCATTCAGTAATCTGTGCTTTACAAATTAAGAGATGGTTTTAGACCACGGGAACCACTGTAAAAATAAAAATATCATCTTTCTGAGAGGAAACGTGTGCAGTGAAGAATTTCTTGTGTGCTATGCAACATAATTATGACAATTCGGTTTCAGTAAAATGATAAGAAATGCATATAAGCAGATAACTTTAGAAAGCTGGCACATCTAACATCTAAAGAGAATCACCATCGATTATTCAGATGACAGGAAGGATAGAACTGGAGCATCTGATAACCTAGAATTATAAATATTAATAAATCAATATAAAATTCGTGCATGTGAAGAAATAACAAAAGGCTTATAGTAAGTATAGATGGTGCTAAATTTTGCAGATAAGAGACACATAGATAAATGAAACATGAAGAGGAAAATGATGACAAGATGTAGATACCTTAACATAAGGATGAAATCAGATAATATAGAACCGCAACATCGTTCAATATCCTCAACAATTATGACAACAGGATTATCATAATTTCCTTGTTCTCCATACCAAGATGCTAAGATGGATATATCAGCAGCCTGCTCAAAAACAGCAAAAGGACAAGTAGGAATTACAAAGTTCTTTGAGAAGGAACCAACTTCAATCTTCAAAGGAGTATTCAGGTTTCAATACTTACATCCAAAGGAGCCACTAAAAATTGTCTCAATAAACTTCTTAGACAACCACCAATACCACTCTTGGCTGAAAACTCTAGTGAAGAAAGGTTAGCCACATGGCATCCTTGTGATTTTAAATATCGACCAAGCTCTTCGAATGTCAAAAGGTCATCAACAAACTCCATATTTTCTGCCAATCATTACTCAATCAAGAATCATTTTGGAGGAAATGTTATTTATTTGAACATATGAAAGCAGACATATCAGGCAACAAGAGATCAAGCAACAAAGATTGTGCCTGACAAACAATAGCTTGAAACAAGGAAAACTCAGTGCAAGGCCCAGCATCTGTATCCACGTTGAGTATCACATTATTAAAAAAAATCAAACCAAGTGTGGATCAACCAAAATATCAGATGCTATCTAATCAACAGTATGGAGGGTATCAGGGTTGATCAGTGAGATAGCACTGCTTGCATAATTTGAAATCAAATGTTCTACTTAATAACTGACAAAACTATCAGATTACTATAGCATCAATGTCAATTAAAAAATTTATAATATGGGAGAAAATATAATTTGCACTTAACAATCAGAAATTTTGCTCAGATGGTTAATGAGTTTGTATTTTATCATTCTGATATGTGAGTTGCATCCACTAGATAGAGGGTATCTTGTATCCAATCAGTACACAATACCATTTATTCTGTCAAACTTAACCAAGTTTCAATTAGAGGGGAACTTACTTGTTAGCACAAGCCCAGTGAACAGTTGTTTAGAAGAAATATGTGATACTATGGGAAAAGGCTGAGTTGCTTCACGAAATGTAAGCTTTCCAAATGATCTAATAGTAGTAAAGGATGCACAAACCCATCGATGAATTTCGTTGAAAACATTAGCATTCATGTTCCTTAAAACATCCTGCAATTGGGGTCTCCAAAATTTAGTACATCAGTCCTCCTGGAACAGAGTTCCAATTGTAAAGAACATGAACATAAAACGAAACTAAATTTGGCTAAGGAAACAAACTTTGACAATAAACTCAATCTTTGTCCAAAAAATCTCAAAAGCTTCTGTACTCAAGTTCATGTAGCCATCCTCCTCACTGTCTTTAGCAGTGTCAACTTCCGGCTTCTGAGCATTCTTAGCAGCTAATGGAGATAAATCAATCCTCCTCCTGGTTTTCACTCTTCCCGTAGCTGCTCTCTCTAGTTTCCGAGAAGAAGCTTTGTGAAGAACAAAGAACGGCTGTAATGAAGAAAATAAAGACATGGTTTCAGTTTGCTTATTGTCCATAAAAAAACAAGAAAGAATTCTTAGTTTGAGGACTAGTAAGAAGTAAGTCTATTTGTTTACAATGTTTTATATTTTCAAACACTGAGACAATAAGATTAGTAAAAATATTATACCACATAGTAAAAGAACATAACGTGCCTCCAGAATCAAAAGCTCTACTGAAGATTAAAGAAAATCTAAACGTCATAAATGCACGAAATCAAATAACTAACTGGGGCGAAAGCACCAACTACATGATTGTAATATGTGTCATTTGCCTTAATTTTCTTAGCATTTAAGCGACAGAAGAATCACATGAAAATTAATAAGTCGTTTTCAATTAAGCCTTGGGTAGATATGAGGACTTGAAAGTGATTGAATGTGCCGATTGATCTCGAATTTCCTTTGGATTTGATTAGGACTGTTTGATCCACAGCTGCCGATTGATGGACTTCGGTCAGGACAGAAAAGGTAAATTTCAACTCCATAACCCCTATGGCTAAAGTAGACGTTTTTCAACCTACAATGTTGGGTGTATCTAATTTTATAATGGACTTCTTTTACAATTGTATAACAATAAAACAGATATAGCATGCATCCCAAATAAAAATAATAAAAAATTTACAAATACTTAAAAATATTGATAATGAAGTAGCAATTACAATACATCAAATATAATTTTCTGAATAATTAATTTTCCTGTAAGTTTTCCCGGGAAATAAACTTAAATTAAAGTACAAAAACTAAACACTGTTATGTGAAGATAGAAGAGTGAACCTGAAGGTGGTTCTCAGTTGTTTCAGGAATTGAAAGAGGTGAAGAATCTGACACTGTTGCAGATGGCGCCATGAGAAAGAAAGAGAGAACAAACAATTTTCGTTTCGATTTAGGGTTGAGGCTGCTTCTTTCAGTCTTCTCTCTCAATTTTGGCGGGAAAATGATAGCTGTAAGTAGTAGTAATATAAAAAGCTCATAATTTATTTTATTATGCAAATTTTTGAAAAAATTCTTTCTTTCTCCTCCACTAAACTTAAAAAAATAGTACTCTCTTTGATTATTTGTCTTATTGCTTAAAAAAAAAAATTATCCTTTTTTTGTGTGTGTAAGGAGGCATTTGTTCATAGAAAAGAGTGATGAATATGCGCAAGGAATAGCTTTGGAGTTAAATTATTAAAATTACTTATTTCTATTGGGTTGATCCAATTATAATATTAATTTATATTTATTTAAATATAAATATTATAAATTTATTATATAATTATAAAAATATCTATATTAATAGATACATATACATATAGATATAGATATAAATAAATACAAAACCTTTTAATTTTTAATACGAGGCTTTATTTAAAATTTTATTTTAATACATATAATAAAATTTGTAAATAAAGCTTCATATTAAAAAATTAAAAAGTTTTGTATTTATATATATATATGTTAATTAATTTATTTATTTATTTATTAAAATGTTAAAATACTATACTTTGTAAATTACAAATTTATAATTAACATATTTAATATTTTTTATTGTGTTATTAAAAAAATAACACAGTTATAAATTATTATTTTTATATTAAATCAATATTATATCTAAAAGTTAAATAAAATAATTAAAATTCTAATAAATTAATTAGCTGATAATTATCACAAATTTATCAATTCTTTATCATATCATGATTAATATTTAGATATAATTGGCTATGTTTTAAATTTTTATAATTGTGTTAATGTGTGTATTTATTATTTTTTAATTTTTATTCAATAAAAAAAGGTGTGTCGTGATACTTGTAATTTAATAATTTTCAAATAATTAAATTTTATTAAAAATTTGAAGTAATAGTAAATTAAGTAAATTATAAGTATACAATTATACTATTCATTGTTTATTTAATCTATTATTATCTTAAAATGTTAATAAAATAATTTATTCACTATTATCATTAATATTATATTTAATCAATATATCTATTATTTATAATATTATATTTAACTAATTTATATAATATTTAATTTAATTTTAACTTTTTTGTATCGGAAATATTTTATTTAAATTAAAATATTAAAATAATAATAAGTCGGGCCTATTTTATCAGACCAAGACCAATATGAAAGACTGGGACAGAGATCTGTAAATAAAAACAAGATTTTTCTGCCCCCTTCTCGGCCCATTGCCATTCCTAATTATATAAAAAATTAAAAATAAATAAATGATTATTAATAAAAATATATATAAATTATCATATAATTAACAATTTTTTATTATTTAGCTTTTGTCTACAGTTAAATTTGCACGTAACACCCACGTAATTTTCACAAAAATTAAGATATGTTTAATTTTTTACTGTAAATAAATAATTTTTATAATTTTATTAAGGAATTATAAATCTGAGTGGAAGTAAGTAATAATTTTTGAAAATAATAAATTGCCTAAGTAATAAATTCTCAACCACAAAGCAATAAATTTCCTAAAAGAAATGGGTTTAGACCTGACCAGGCCAGATCCAGTTCCATTATTAGGCCCATTATAAGGGGTTGTACAGTTTTAATTGGGATTCTGGATCCATTTCTCACATGTCTACTAAACTCGGATACAGTTTGATCCAACCCACAAAGCAAACCCATCCTAACTATCTCTTTTACAAAGATTTGAATTGGATGGTCACAATTAAACCATATAACAACAATATGTATTATAATATTCACTGGTCATAATTAATGAATTTTTGTTTTTCTTTACTTTACTAATATCTAATTTTTTATATTTTTAATTAAAAATAATAACAAATTTTCTTTAAATTGTATGGGATAGCGACCTAAATATATGTTTGGTGAAGAGTCGATTCAATATTCCCTTCAAATTAATTTTAATTTCTTTAAATATGAATTGAGTTCAAATAGTTGTCATTTTCTCTATGAAAATAAAAGTTCTTTATTAGTATATTAAAATTTGACCCGAAACACGGTTCACACAAACACACTCGTTATTAAAATTGTCTTTTATATTATTTTGTGCTAATTTCTATACCAATTACAACACAAATATTAGACCAAATACGTGAAAGAAATTCATATAAATCCAACAGTGAATTCATAAGTTGTCATAGTCATTGCATTAGTTGTTGCATTGCAGCGCAAACTCTTATATCAATTTGGCATTCTACGGGGCCACTGGCAATGTGATACAAGTTGTACCAAAATTATGGTTGCATTTCAAAAGAAAAAAAAAATGTTTTAAATAAGAAAGCGTGTTGTATTCAAGTTATTAAGTGTCTATTTGGTCCAATTTTTTTATTGCTTCTCAATCTCTTTTTGTCAAAAACCATATCAAACGTATATAAATAAAAAGACTTTTTACAAAAAAATCTTTTTAAATTTATGAATAAAAAAGAAATTTTTAAAAAACTGAGAAAGAGTAGCTTTCTCTCCTCTTCTTATTAAAAATACGTATGAAATATTATTTTATTTCTAAAATACCCTTGACATAATTAATGCTCATTAGCCTTTACCCTTTTTTCCGGTCACTCTCTCTACAGTATCAACTCTTTCTCGTCGAAGATCTTTCTCTTTGGTAAAATCTTCTGTATTTTCTTCTCTATCTAGATTTTTGTAAAAACTACAACCTAATCCATTGGATTGTTTATTACTCGATTTTATTTATTTATTTTTTGAATAGATTATGGGTACGTTTGATTTCTGAAAAATACAGTGAATAAAATATATTGTAATCTTTATCGTCGAAGATCTTCCTCTCCAGTTAAATCTTCTATCTTTTCTTCTTTATTTGGATTTTTGTAAAACCTATAACCCAATTCATTGGATTTTTGATTTACTCTAATTTATTTATTGATTTTTTGAATGGGTGGGTTATGAGTATCTCTCATGATTTTTATTTGTTTGTTTTCATTCACTCGGTATTCAATTTTGCGTTACTACAATTACAGTTTTGCTTATTAATTAAATTATGTCCACATATAAATTGTAAGACTTTGTATATTATT
>JAVXUL010000009.1:16026242-16047350 GCA_035590515.1 Trichilia minutiflora
CATTAAGGGGAAGATTACTTGAACATTTCTCTCATTTCCTTCTTTGATTGTTGACAAAAACGGGGAGAATACTTTGCATAAAATGATTATTTTGTCATCATCAAAAAAGGGGGAGATTAATGTCTTTATGTATTTTTGATGATTGAATCTTGTGATAATTTTATGGTTAAATTAATTATTCCTATGTTCTTGATAATGCCAAAATAACTAAGTTGTAAGTTAAAATTATGCTTCGTCTTGTTTTTGAGTTGACTTATTCGATAAACGAGCATATACCATAATCACTTGGTCTTTGGAAATTTATATGTTTTTGCAAGTGAAGAAAATATTGAGAAAGTGTCAAAAAATCCTCACCAAAGCTCAAACGTATCGATACGTTGCTTAAACATATCGAAACCTTTAAGCTACAATGCAAAAATTCATCCCGAGTATCGAAACCCTGGCTTCAACGTATCGATACCTTGGACAGACGCTCAAATATATCGATACCTTGGTCTCAACGTATTGATACCCTGGATATAGAAGCTCAACGTTTCGATACCCCAGACTAAACGTATCGATACCCTGGATAGGCGCTCAAACGTATTGATACCCTGGTCTCAACGTATCGATACCCTGGACATGGAAGCTCAACGTTTCGATACCACAGACTAAACGTATCGATACCCTGGGAAGAGGACTTCAAACGTATTGATACCCTGGGAACTCACTGAAGACATTTCGATACCCTCATGACGGACTTGATCTTATTTACGTCAAAAGGTTCTAATACCTCAAAGAACGTATCGAAACCTTCAACCCAAACTTTTTAAACGTATCGATACCCCGTGAAATCGTATTGATACCTTTGCAGATTTCAGGTCATAACGGCTAGTTTCAGGCGCATTTAATGCCGCCATTAATGAAGAAAATTATGGTCGTTGGGGCAATTGAATGCTGGTATTTAAGCTTCGATTTTTGAAGACAACAATAGAGATTCAAGAACTGAAAAATATTCTTCTGATCAAGCAATATTCTCTGCAACATAATATTTTTATTTGTCTATCATTTATTATCTGTATTAATTTTCTAGTGGGAGAAAGTGTGCAAAGTGAAATTATTGTTTATCTACTCATTTAGTGAGTTTTAATTTTTGATTTCTGAAAATCAATCTGGGTTTCTCTTCACCCGTTTGTTAAGAAAGAAAATTTGTGGGTTACACTTCACCCGAAAAAGTAAGTCGATTTGTGAGGTTGCCCTTCACCCGATTAAGAAGGATTTGTTTGGGTTTCTCTTGACCCGGGAAAAACAAAGATTTTAGTGATCCTCGGTGTGTGTGGATTCACCCGAGAAGAGTGGACGTAGATGATCTGTCGAACCACTATAAAAATTTGTGTGTTCTTCCATTTCCATCAACATAGCATTTTCTACATCTCTTGCACTCACTTAATTCATTTTCATATTCATTTAAAGTTTAAATTTTTAATTAATCTAATTCACCCCCCTCTTGGATTGCACCAACTGGGACTTCATGTGATAGAATAGGTTCGTGATGAAACCTAGATTATCATTAATGGGAGACCAGAGGCCTATTATGCTTATGTTTGTTGATAACATAAGGTTACGAGATTGATGCCGGAGGCCAATAGTAAATGATATTTTCATATGATATACTGTGGATGTGGCATAATTATGTATGTATAATGGCCGGGATGCCATGGTTGTTATTTGGCCTTGTGTGCCACTATATTTATTTTATTGGTTTTGGCCTAATAAGCCATTGATGTTTATTTACCATATGTGTGTCATGTTAATGATTTACATGCGGGTGAGGATTGTCCATACAACTCATAGAGAGTGGGTGGAATCTAATAATCCTAGGGTGAGGATTGGCCATACAGCTCATCGAGAGTGGGTGAAATCTAATAGATCTAAGAATGTCGATTGTCCATACAGTCCAAGATGGATGGGTGGAATCCAATATGTCCAGGCTATAGCATGCTAGCCATTTATATATATATGTATTCATGACCACACATCCCCAACTAGGGTTACGGATTAGCCATACAGCTCAGAAGGAGTGAATGGGATCCTATAGAACGAGGGTTATATGCGTATTTGAACTGTATTGACTTTCACAATAATATAAATTATGCCACATCACATTTGTTTTGGATTTTGGGGATTTCGAGGAATTTTCGAAATCAGTGTATATATATTCATTTGCTATATTGTTTTCTTGTCTACTCACTAAGTATTTTCCCAAATACTCATCCCTTACTTTCCATTTTAGGTTAGTGTAGTTGGACGCGGTATAGTATAGCTGAAGCAAGACTTCAGCACAGTTTTCAGGTGCTCGACTCAGATTTTTACTTTATGGTCCACTGAACTGAAAAACATTTGTAAAGAATATTTATGTATTTGGCTTGGTTGAGAATACTTTGTAATGTATTTTGAGAAAATACAGTTGTAATATATGTTTGATTGAAAATATTCTATTTTGTATAATTTTATTTGAAAATGAGTTTGAAAACAGGTATTAATGCCTTACGGGTCCTAGGAGTACATTCTAGGTGATAGGATGTATTTTCGGGACTCGCAGCTATTGTCACGTGGCCGACTAGGGTCGGGGTGTGACATCACAACTAGAAACCTTTATCCTAGGATCCAGATATAATGCAATGCAATATAAAAACAGCATATCATCGTATTATTTTCTAAATTTTTCTATCATGAGCGACATGACACTTTCAAAAATAGGATGTTCCATATATTATTTAAAAACATATGCAACGCTACATAATGTAGGAATTACGTGATGCGTTATTGGATAATATTACCCAGATAAAAGTTCTGTGGCTTCTTTAAGGGTTGATAAGAACTGCGAGATAATTTCTACAGTTCGAAATGCTCATTAGTTAATTTGTAATCGCTCATTTCTGTATTTCAATATTCTATAATTGGAATTTGATAAGGTAAAACACTTTTGAGCATTTCATATGTGGAGTTCTACTTTGTGGGCATGTTTAGGATCAATTTTTTGGCCTTCAACCCATGTTGATGGCATAATTCTTTAAATGATTGAGCTCTAACTAAAGCTAATTTAAGGAGAAGAACAACACTCCTAATAACATCATTGGTTGATTTCATTTTTTTTACCCATCTTGTACACATAAGTTCAATATGTGATAAGCACACCTATTATGAAAAAATTTACCCTCTGGGTGTGGGTTTAATGTATCCTTGAGAAGAGGAATGGCTGCTATGTTGTTAATTGCATTATCAAATAAAATGAAAAGGATTTTATCTGCTATTTTAAACTCTCTTGTAACACTTTTTATAACCTTAGCAATGGCCTTAGCGTTATGTGAAAATTCGAAAGGTCTAAATGCTATGATTCTTTTATTTAATCGTCAGTCAATGTCAATCCAATGACAAGTAACACAAATATAATCCAATGACGAGTAACACAAATATAATACATATCGTTGACACCTTTCCAATTATCAAATGTCAATAAAAATATATAGTTATTAGATTCTAAAATGGCAATCAAAGTTTGTTTCATCTCTTTCAATTGTCTAAGTGCATGTGTTTGTGCTGTAGTCCTAGGTATTTTCTTAAAAGCATGTTGATGTTGTTACATCATCTTTATGAAATACGGAGATTCACTTTGTGTAAATGGTTGATTATCTACGATCATCCATTGACAAACTACATCTCTCGATACAGTAAGGTCAAATCGACAAGTTCCACCTACCATCCCACCAGTCATTTTGATTTGTTTTTGTATTTATAAATTTTGTAAGTGTTATGCATGTTTTTTTATCTATATGTCTCTTAAGGGTACCTAACTCATCCCCTTTTTTATACGAAAATATCGCATCACAAAGTTTACATCGAGCTTTACCAAGCTTGATATCCTTTTCAAAGATTTGCCATACTTCAAACTTAGGTTGTCTACTATGACTGCTACCAGCAGTTATTGCTTCTGTTGTACTATGGAGAGGTTGTTTTCCAAATGAGGGTAGTGATTCATCTGTATCATAAGGAAATCCAAATCCATGGGATTCTTGTGACGAATGATGTGTCATTTTCTTGGTTTAAATTATAAGCCTCTAACTTCCTAATGCAGAAAAGTAAATTTAATTCTAACTTCCTAATGCAAAAATTAAATTTAATATATAACTTAAATAAATAATAATAATAATAATAATAATTAAGTTTAATATAACTTAACACTAAAATAAATAATTAAATAAAATAAAAAATAATAACTACTAACTAAATAAATAAATTAACAACAACAACCATTGTGACCGTTGCTTTTCAACCGGGGGGGGGGGGGGCAGGGGTTTTTAAAAGCAACGGTTATAATTGTGACCGTTGCTTTTCAACCGTTGCAATTGTAACGGCTAAAATTTTTTTCAAAAAATTTGAACCAGCGGTTCAAAGTTTTTTTTTGGTTGTTATTGTGGTGGGTTGAATCGGTCCGAATTGTCGATTCTACACAATATGAGTTCGAAATAATTTCGGACCCGTTACGGTTCGGATTGTCGATTCCAAATATCTCCAAATATCTGAAATCGATCCAGACCGTTTCTATGGATTTGAAACTAGCCCGAACTGTGTGAACAGTAGATCAAGTCAATTCAGGCCCGATTTTTAATTGACTGGATCGGGCTGATTCGCGGACTGACCCAACCCATTAGACACCTCTAACGACTATGATATTTTAGGTTAAAGGAGTACTTTGCATATTAATACAATTACATGATAAATCATTGATAGCATATTTCCGTGTGATTTATTATAATTTTGATTATGTTCGAAAAATAATTTTTTAACTGTTAATCCACATTAATATTTTAATAATATAACTATCATATTACATACACTAATATTATCTCATAATATTTACCAGATACATTCAGTGTATCATTTATACAATATCGATATGACTTCTATAAAAAATAATTTAGATAATTAAATTATTTGGATAATTCATATATATACTTTATTATTACTATAATTAAGAACAAGAAACATCATACACATATAAATAAAAAATATTTTCTTTATTAATAAATATGTATAATTTATATTATAAATAATAATTTAATATAAAATATCCAAAATTGATAACACAAATAGTTTTGAGATATACTTCACTAATAATTGTTAATCTCGATTAGCATAAATTTTATTTTGAGCCTCAAGAATTTGTCAAAATTTAAAATAAAAGCTCTTTCATATTTAACTATTTTTTACTTATATCTTTTTAAATTATATATTAAAATTTAATAATATATCAATTATTTATTAATTATACTCAAATATATATTTTATAAAAATAATAAAAATACCTCTATAAAATAAAATAATAAAAATATTTCTTAACTATCAAAAGTCAAAACGGTTCAAACATGAATTTGACCGCACAATACTATTTGCTTGCTCGATTATATATCCAGTTGCATGCATCCATCATTAATTGAAAGAATGATAAATCCTTAATTTATTTGATCGTGTTTCCCAATTACATATATAATATTTCACTATCAATGAAACTATGGAAGATTTTTTTTTTTCATTGGACCTTACCTTACAGTACGTCTCTCAAAATATAAAAATGGTAGAAGATTAATAATATTTAAAAGAGAAGATCATGTTTCATTTTATTTAATTTAAGTATTTATTCATTTAGTTGACAAAATGATTCATTATGAATAGGTATTTTGAAACCAATAAAAATGCTCATACAATATATGTGGCTGGAACCTACAATTTCCAAGAAATCAATTAAATAACCCAATGAAAGAAAAAGTTTGGCAAAACGTAATTATCAATGTGAGATCACAAGGGAATTTTTAATTATATCAACCTCCTATACTATAACATAATATAGAAATTCCCATTAGGCTTTGCCAATCGCAGGCTGATTTAGGTGACCTAATCAACACTACTCAATTGTTGAAACGTGTGTATTTATATATTTGGTTGAAGAATAAAATGGTTGGTTTTCAAGGGCTTAATGTTTTAATTATTCAATAGTGAATAAAATTGTTGAGATATTAATATTAATATTAATTTTTAATTTAAAATACATATATATATATATATATATATATATAAAATTGAAAAATAAAATTAACAAATTTAAAGAATATAGTAATTTAACTATTTAACCGTGCATGAAATAATTGACTTGTTAATATTAGATATTATTTTTTAATTTTAAATTTTAATTATTAAATGACGTTATTGAAGTATAAAATAATACATGTGACTGGATATTTGTGGACTCAGATTTTACATACTGGTTTTTCAAGTCTAATTTGTAAGATTATACCTCAAAATCCTGCAAGATAGTAATACATTGAGGAGTGACGTTAGGTATATTTTTTGACAGAAAAACTTTGATACTAAAGTCAATAAAAATATACGGAGAGTAAAGAAAAAGAATAATTTTTTATTTATATTTAACCTTCTCGTCATTTTCCAGTCTTCTTTGGGTTTTGAGAAAAGAGGTCCCTTTTCTCTTGTAATTCTTCTATTTCTCTTCTATTTTCTTTTTATTTGACGTGATCTAGCATTGAAAAATGAGAATGATAGAATCTTCCTGCTCTTGAATAATATGATAGCCACATTTTATTAATACTCACATCATATTTGTCACGTCCCAACATGTGAGTCCTATACGTGACAACCATCACAGACCTCCAAGATATACTCAATCACACATAATACACCCCGTAGGCCTGTAAGGTATTCATAAAAATCCATTTGTAAAGCGCTTCCAAATAAATTCACCCTAATACCCAAACTCCAAGTGAATAAAAGCAAGACCGCAAACACTCCAAATATTTCAACGCGCATAAATAAATAAAAACAACCATCATATAAAATCCATGGGAGTCAATCCATCCCAAAAATAAGTTTAAAATATTTATTACAAATCTGTTTATCGTCCATAAAAGTTCAATAACAAAAAGGAAAACCAAACGAATACCAGTGGACTACTGTATCTACCAAGTGAGTCAATCTGACTATACCTGAACCTTCAAATTTGGAGCAATCACCACCACTGGATCTCGACTTAGCACTTTCCCTGAAACTGAGAGGTGAAGGGGGTGAGTTAATTATTCGAAACAAGCGTTAGTAATAGATTAGATTTTTAACTAAGTTATACGCATTCTTTTATTTTATAGTAAATAATAATTTTGATAAAATCGCATTATTTTTAAGTTATATAAAAATGCACAGAAAGTCTCAACTCTCAAGGTTGATTAGGATTAGAGTAATCACCGAAAAGAGTAGTTAACCTAATGAATTTGATATGCAAATCATGTTTTTAAATTAAAATTACATATTTTAATTGAATTATTTTTAAGGGTTTTCTTATAAATTTATTGGTTTATTAAAATCTCAATGTAAAAAATTTTGGAGTTTAACTACACTCTTTTGGTGATAATAGTTGCTTAAGAGATTCATATATTCAAGTATACTTTATTCTTGACTCACATATCATTTTAATTGAGTAAACTAGGTTGTGCTTGAAATTATAGTTTCTTGTTTTGTTTGAAGAAAAGAAAATCCTAAGATTTTGAATCTTATGTTTATTGAGTTGGAATGATCTATATTAATTAATAATTTTTAGTTTTATCAAATATTTTGTTAAATATGATGTAAATTTTTATTATGGATTTATATTTAATTAATTTATAATAAAATCATTGGACTTTTTTTAAATGAAAGATTAAACGGTTTGATAATTTGGAATGAAATTTATTATTAAAATAAAAATGGACATTGATTTGTATTATGGAATTTATGATAAAAGAGTTGAGTTAACTTAAATCGTGTTAGAAGTATTTTGAATTTATTTATAGGTACCAAGTAACCTTACAAGTTTTTCTTACATATTTATGAGATTTAAAATATGTAGAGGGAGTTTGTAACGATTGTTATATATATGCCTTTTTGATATATTTGATTTTCTGGAAACTAATTATTAGTTTTACGAAAAACGTATGGTTGATATATGAAAATATTTTGATACTCTGAAAATTTTGTAAAAAAACTACAAAACTTAGTTTACGAGCTCAGCACTTAAAAATTATTTCGGATTTTATGATTTCAATATTTTAATGTGATTTATGATTTTTTTTTTAAACCCGAAAACTTCGACCGTCAGCCAATGCCTCAGGAGACTCCGCCAGGGGGACCCAGACCCTTAACTGTCCTTGATCAGCATCACCGGGACAGGGCCCAGGCCCTTAACCAAATAGGCGCCCAACTTGACCTCCTAGCAAACGATACCAAACAGTCAGATAAAACTGGGACTGCACCAGGCTCTTACACATGGGTGCACTCTCATAGATTCAAACCCAGGACCAGCACGAATGCCCCCCCTCCCCTAGGATGGAACCACCAAGCTACATCTAGGGGGTGCTATGATTTTTTGTTTTGATATATGTTATTTATTATTTTATCCATTTACTAAAAGCCTGTTTGATTGGGCTTTTTTTTTAACTTAAAAGTTGACAAGAAGTTCTTGCGTAAAATAAGAGTTTAAAATTTTAAGATCAAACTGTTTGGTAAATATTTTATAAAAAACTTTTTTTTTATTATTAGGGTTTTAGAAGATAGAAGAAAATAAAGTAGAGAAGCAAATAGATCGTTGATATTTTTTTTATTAAGGATAATAGTGAAAATATAAATTTTTTTAAAGGATAAAAGTAACCTAAAAAAGTTATAATATCTTAAAAAGTTAAGGTCTAAAAAAAATATAAGTAAGAACTCTTTTTTATACTTTTTTTAAGAGCTTATTTGTTCATATATACATATTAAAAAAATTACTTATTTTTTTGTAGACTTTATGAAAATTAATGTTTGGCTAAGCTTTTCCCTATAAGTAAAAGATAAGCTAAAAAAAACTGTCAAACAGGTACTAAATCTTTCCAAAAACTTATCACTCACAGTTTTACTGGTCATTCAGGTTTATTAGTGATCCAAAAACTTTTTACTCACAGTTTTACTAGTCATTCAAGATTATAAATAAGTTTTTGAAAGACAAATAGTAACAGATATCGATGTTTAATCATTATAATTAGATCCATTTATGCATAAGTATTTCCTTTTCGGATTATACTAAAATATTATATAAACAAACAAAAACTAATATTATATCATATAAAATTAGGAACTTGTAAATAATCGAAAAACAAGAAAATGTTTACTAATATTATAGTGTATATGAAAAAAAGTATAAAGCAACAAATACTACGCTCTTAAATAATTTATATTTTGTTAATTTATAATAAAATCATTGGATTATTTTTAAATGAAAGATTCAACTACTTGATAATTTGGAACGAAATTTATTGTTAAAATAAAAATGGACATTGATTTGTATTATTGAATTTGTAACAAAGGAGTTGAATTAACTTAAATCGTGTTAGAAGTATTTTTAATTTATTTATAGATACCGAGTAGCCTTACATGCTCTTCTTACATATTCGAGAGATTTAGAATATATAGAGGAAGTTGATGACGGTTGTTACGTGTGTGATTCATGGGTCAAAATATAATATAATAAATAGTAATTAATTGGATAAGTCAGATAAATTATGGTCAAAATCACACTTATAGTTATGTTATTATGAAATGAGGATTTGAGAATGATATGGATATCAATGGATGACATTAGGTTTCGAATTTGTAAGTTAGAAACCGAATGACATAGCAAATTATAGAGAATGCGAAGCTTTCTTATGATGTAAGGAGACATGACTATGTTTGCTTTTATATTTTTGAAAGGTATGTTTATATTTATGATATTATTTAAATGTGAGATGGATACGATGTATTTTCTGCACTTTTGATTATTACTGTATTTTCAATGTTTAGAAAATATTTTATTATAGTATTACATATTTATGAAAACTATAAAATGGTTTACAAGTGAACGAACCCTATATATTTTTTGTATGTTTTGAAAAGTTATGTTGTACTTATGATATGTTAATTAAAATAGTTATAGTTTCAATTTATTTTCAAAAGATTTATATATTTAGAGTATTTTTTTAATGTTTTTATATATGTTTTTAAATTTCTAATTATATGATTTGGTATATATTTTTATTTCTATTTGAGAGATATAAGAGAGATAGTGTACGTGTTCTAAAAAGTAAGGTATGACATATGTTATACGCATATGTCAATATGAGTGAGAAATAATAGTGAAGGGAGTATAAGTGAGAAATAAGGGATGAAGGAAAATTGGGTACGTATATCCATACCTATATACGGTTATATATAATTTTGATGTATCTAAATTTTTGAAACTATTCTCTAATTTTCTATACCTGATACCTAACATCACATCAGTATACATATAATATGAGTTTCTAATATATCTATTTTACGATTTTCAATAACTAATATTTGATACCTATGGTTATATATACATATATGCTTTTTCAATATATTTGATTTTTTGAAAATTGATTATTAGTTTTACAAATAACGTACAATTGTTATACGAAAATATTTTGATATTTTAAAAAAGTTTTATTGAAACTATCAAACTTGATATTATGAGTTTAATATTTAAAAATAATTTCAGATTTTATAATTTATTATTTGAATATGATTTATGATTATGTTATTTATTATTTTATTCACTCATTAAATTTTTTTAAAAACTTATCACTCACAGTTTAAATAATTATTCTGAATTTTTAGCAAACTTTTAAAATATAATTAAATAGTAAGTTTAGTCACTAGAGTTATATGTTTCTTTCTCTTATTATACTAGCATGATATAAATAGACAAAAACTAATATTATATCATATAAAATTGGAGCTTGTAAATAATCGAGAAGCAAAAAAATGTTTACCAGCGTTACAGCGTATACCAAAAACACAAAGGTATAAAGCAACAAATACTACGCTCTTAAATGAGGTTTGAAATCTAGACAAAGCCAATGCTTGAACCTAGCGCCTCTAAAGTCCAGTGTCAGACCCTCAACTACCTCCATTAAACGATGATTCGCCATCTCACATTATTAATAAATATAAATTAAAATCAATTAAATTTCGAATTATTAAGTTCTAACTTCTAAGCCATAATATTACATCATTTATAAGATATTTTAATTCATCTAATTTAATTTATTTTTCTTATCCATATCCATAATAAAAAAAATGATTTAATGCATTTAATTTATCTTTTTATTTTATTGTATAATTTTTTATTAATCTATACCGTTGATGCCAAACTTGTGGAAGGTATTTTAGGCAACATCCAAAAGAGATATGCAAAGCAAATGCCAAATGGCGATAAATTCGAGAAGTGTGTTTTTTTGAATTATTTATTTATTTATATTTGTAGTTTTGTGGTCCACGTAATCATAAATAGCCCTTGGCCCAATAGTCCCACTCGACTCCCACAATTCCCATGATACATTTCAAAAACCCAAAAGGCATTCAAAGATATGGGCCCCACTTTCTTTTTCTTTCTCTCTTTGCCTTTCTGCAAATTGTGATCCCCACATCGAATGTCACCTCTTTCCCGGCAAGCAACCGGTAGCTTTTTCCCTTGATTTACCGGATATAACAGGTTATTGGGCCTCATGGACCCATCAATAATCCAGCCCATCACTTATTGTTGCTGTCAGGTAAATGGGTGGCAGTTGGTGGGTGAGGGGACAGATCAACGAGGTTTTCGTTAAACCTACCACGTAGTGTACGAAAATCGGTTTCTATGGATTCGTACGAATTGCCACCTGTATTTAATTTCTCATGATACTGATATAACGAATAGTATATTTTAATAATAATAACAATAATGTATAATAATATAATATAATGTTTTTATATATTGACTCTTCATAGTTCATAATCATAATGTCATGTTAACGGTGTCGTATAATGAATTTATTGTACAAATTGTGGTACTATTATTCTATCAACATGTGTTGTAAAAAAATTGTCCATGACACCAGGCTATGCCAGAAAATTTATTATATTTTTATTTTTCATCCAAATTTAATCTCTGTTACCATTAACATTATTACGTCCGTTTTGATTTCTGAGGTACCTAATCAGATATTATTGTAATTGTACCACGTTTTTCTTTTATTTACTTTATGTGTGTAAGATTAGAGTTTTAACCTCAAGGTACAATAGATAGCCACAAAGTTAGTGCGTTACCTTTCTAGCAAAATGAATGACATTACTATAATTTAATAAAATATTCATACTATAGTAATTAATATTGTATGCTAATTCACGTGATTATTAGATTATAGATTTTATAGCATGATACTATAAAATTTTACCTAATTTTAAAAATAAAATAATGAGATTTATTTATTTATTTACTTTTACATTAATAATTATGATTTTAAAATTATAATACTTAATCCTAAATATACTCTTAAATATTTTACATTTCTAGTTAGATTCGAAGGTTATTATTATGAGTTACTAAAATTTAGCTCACGAGGAACATGAGTGAGACAGAGTAGGGAATGAGAGTGTAAAATTAAAATATAAAGATAATATAATAAAATTAATGTGTTTACTAATTAATGTGCGATACCAAAAAAGGAAATTATCAGTTTGTTTTTATAAGTGTAATTTAATAATAATAAATTAAATTTAAAATATATTATTTAAATATATATTTAAATTTAATTAATATTTTTTTAAATATTAATTAAATAAGACTCATCAATCAAAATAAAATTTAAATATTTTAAATTATTTAAAAAAATTATTATTTTTTTATCTTAAGATTTCAGATATTATCACTTAGCAATTTATTAACCGTAATCATAATTTTATATTTTTTATTATTTAAATGATATTTGTTTGATAATTATCATTTATCTCCCTTAAAATTAAGAATTTTAATTTTAAATTACGTAAATCTAATTAGTATTCTTAATACATAAATTTATTTATTTATGATATAATCAATTATTTAAATAATTATACAATGTTATTAGCTTCTTCACGTAATAATAATATATTATTTATTTAAAATTTTATTTTTAATTTAGTGTGAATTAAATATATATTATTTGTAAATAATTTTTATTTTTTAAAATAAATTATTTTTATATTTCTTACTACGAGATAAAAGGCAAATAAAATAAAATTTTTATCAAACTAATATTATAATAAGATCTGGTTTATATCATTATTTTACATAATAAAAAAGTTAATTAGACTATATTATTATTTAAAACAAAGACCTATTTGTTTACTATCTGTATTAGTAGCTAACAAAATAGAGTGAGATATGACATAATAAAGTGAATATCATCCTTTTTATGTAACGTATGATTTAATTCAAGAGTAGATTTATTTTGTTTATTCTATCTAACTTATAAATTAATTAACTTAATTTTATGAATTATACATTTTATTCATAATCATGCATAAATATAATAATATTGAACTATGATTTTAATGTATAATTTTTATATATAATGTATAACTTTAAAATAACATGATTGCATGAAATAACATGACTTTAAAAAAATAATATAATCATTTTTTTAAAGATTTAATTGTGAAAGTTGTTTTCTTTTAATTTATGATGTCCCCATGCCAACCATTGAAAGTTGTGGTGGGTCCTCAGCCATTAAGATCCAACACATCAAGGAAAATCTATACAATATTTAACGAAGATTTGCTTGGTCAACATTTAAGATTGTATTAATCGTTTGCGGTGGTGAGTGTCAAATCCTTTAAGTTACAAGTGTTTGTTTTAAAATAAAAATTTGAAACGTCATATATTTATATAATTATTATAAATAATTTAATAATTTTAAAAATAAAATGAAGAAATGTTATAATTTTCGTAAATTTTGTATGATTTTATATTAAATTTAATTATTTTATTATATAATAATTATAATTTAAAAATCATCATCATCATATTATCTAGTCTTTTTAAAGATTGATCTATAATGCATAAAGATGAATAATACATAATCATTTTTTTTTTCAATTGTCTAATTTTTTTAATCTAATTTTTAAAATTTAATTCTAAATTAGAATTTAAGACCATAAAATTCATTATAAATTATAATTTAACTTAAAAACATTAACTATTTAAAATTTAGCAAATTTTTTATTTAATAATGTAAATTATTGATTAAATTTAAAAAAGACAACCACTCTATTAAAATAGGATAAGTTATGAAATTGCGATTGTATAATACAAGTCATTAATTTTTTTAAAAAGTGTTTTGTTATATTTCTCAATTTTTATATTATATTATTAAAAAAAAATTTTATAAGTTAAAATCATAACATAAAAAATTAAAATTTTGAGAGTTCCCATGGTATTGAGTCTGTTCTGTGGCGTTAGTTGTTGAAATATTAGGTCGTGAAAACACACACACAATCACTTCACTATGAAAACAACATCTCATGTCGGACACCCAACTGGATTTGTCATTGTGATTATGTCATTATCAACACTTACTCATAAAATTCTTAGACTCTTGTACCATTAATATTTTTCTTCTTAGTTCAGACATTATAAATTAGATCTTGTTTAATGCAGTTTGAAAATTGCCACCCAACAAATTTTACCTTCACGTTTCCCATCTGGGAAATTGAACAGGCGGGTTACCACGATTACTAAGTTATTATTTTAGTGTTTTCCCGACCTTAATTACTGGTTGTACACTTTAATGAGATCTTCTTCGGATGATTAAATTGAGATTAAGATTAAGATTATGATTAGCCAGCTACTAGAATAATATTAATTGCAGTATCCTAAACCCAATAACATCCTTTAAGAAAATCAGACCAAAGGTGAAACTTTTTTCAACTCAGGAGTTTAGCTCTTTGCCTTGTTCCTCCCCTTCTCTCAGACGCTTGCCCCCTTTTCCACATACAACTGAAATCAGTAAAACGAAAACATTTGTGTTTTGATTTAGGACGACACTCAAGTTTCAGACACAAACTGATCTATTTATCCATGTGTGCCCCATGTTAATGCTTACTGCCGTAGAACATGCTTTTAGTCTAGAACAAAATAGTGTTTTTATTGTTATATTATAACATAGTAGGCAGTATTAGCAGAGGTGGTGGTGGATATGAATAGTGGTAATAGCAGTAAGGGTGGTGGCGGAAGCGCAAGCGGAGGTGATGGTGAGTTCGGGATGATGGGAATGAGGGCATCACCTTTCACTGTATCACAATGGCAAGAACTGGAACATCAAGCTCTGATCTTTAAGTACATGGTGGCAGGTTTGCCTGTTCCACCTGATCTTGTGCTCCCCATACAAAAGAGCTTTGAGTCTATTACTCATAGGTTCTTTCCCCACCCCACCAGTAAGCTTGCGTCTTCAAACTACTTCTCTCTATCTGTCTCTCTATCCTCTTTTTTTTCTTCCTTTCACCTAATCTCTGGTTTTACCTTATGATTTCTCTTTTCTGGGGTTTCTTTGATTGTCAATTTGTTTTCATTTGAGAGTTTTGTTATTGAAGTATTCTAGATGGGTTTTCTAATCTTTTCTTCTTCTATGTTGAAGGGATTAGTATTGTGCAAGAATATCTTTTTTTTTCCCCTTAAAATTTTTTGGGTTCAGTGACCGTTGCAATTTTTTTTTTCCGGTGAATTTAAATTCCAAAAAATAAATAGGAGAAAGCCCTTTTTACCTCTGGAATTTAATGATCTTGGACGAGAGCTGTGGTTTGTGGATTGTGCCTAGCTTGATGATTTAAATCATATGTCAGGGGCAAAGCTTCAACATATCTATCTTTTTTGTTGGATTTGGATTAAAGGAAAAGGTTTTCCATGTTCAGTTTTGTTTTGTTTTCTTTCTTTTATCTAATTGATTTTATCAGAAACTTTTCCTGCTGACTGCGTTGCCTTTCTCTTGGATTTCATACTTAAGCCAAACCATGTAATTCTCAAGGATTTTATAATTATTTCCTACTGTTTTCTAGTCGATAATTTTTATTATTTAAGGATGTATGTAGTTGATGTCAATACTTTTCTTCGTTTTTTCTTTGTTTATTTAGATTCTGATTATATTGGTCGTAAAGTAGATAGTATAATACAATAGCTTCGTCTTGCAGATGATGCATTATTTTACTTAGAAAACATAGTTTTAAACTATATCTCATGTTACAACTGTAACGAAGATTATGGTGATACACATTGCCTTTCGATTATAACTTTGCAGTGGGTTATTGTTCCTTCTACGGAAAGAAGGTTGATCCGGAGCCAGGACGATGCAGGAGGACTGACGGCAAGAAGTGGCGGTGCTCCAAAGACGCATACCCAGACTCCAAGTACTGTGAGCGCCACATGCACCGAGGCCGGAACCGTTCAAGAAAGCCTGTGGAATCACAAACCATGACACCTTCATCGTCAGCTGTGACATCAGTTTCTGTCACTGGAAGCAGCGGAGGGACTGGAAGCTTCCAAAACCTTCCATTACATGCCTTTAGCAACCCCCAAGGCACTGCCTTTGGAGCCAACCAGTCCCATTATCATACGGAATCCATTTCCTATGGAATTCCGAGCAAAGATTATAGGTATAAAATTTCTTGCTTCCAAAATAATAAATGTTTTGAACTGTTTGGTTGCTTGGACCTTGTGGGAAAAGAATGAAACCTGAAAATTGATCTTTGGTTGCATGAACATTTGAACCCTGTTGTACATGGTTATCTTAATCACTTTAAAGTAAAATTGTGAAGAAACCTGTTAGTTTGAAGTTTATTTCTGTTTTATTTCCTTTAGGTTTTGCTTTGATGATTCTATAAAAGATTATCTGTATTGTATAAAACTTTTAAGTGCTTTGCATATACTTTGTTACATAAATTTTTGGTTACTTTTAACTGTCATGCCTACTCCAAGATCCGTAGGTTGCTGTGCCCATTTCAAAGAAATTTTATGGTAGGAGCAAATTCTTGACTCCTTCCATGTGGGTATGCATATAATGCAGAAACTTTCCAAATTTCTGTTCTGTTCTGATAAGGGTTCTGGGCCCTGTGGCTTCGTGGATTGATTACGAACTCCATAGTGTGTAGAGTCTTAATGCAAATTTTTTCTTGGGTGACAGGCTTTCTCTTTTGGTCTGGTTCTTTGCCTTCTGTTTTCTTAACAGCATTTGTCCCAGAAGTCTGACAACACCATTAGGAATTGTCCTGACCTTGTTTATTGGTGGAAACTTGTGAACTCTCTTCTTCTGTCTGATAATTAGGATGGGTTTATTCTTGAATTTTATGTCCAAAGTGTGCCCAAATCTGGGGAAAAAGGAACTGCCATTTTCTTTCCAAATTTCAGCCTCTCAAAAGATACATCCATGAAGTTGAAACCTTTATTATTGTCTTAGCATCCTGAACCAGCTAACTAATCTGACTACTGGCCATTGATGGTCTACTAATCTCCTACATTCAAAATTTTTTTTCTTGGAAATGAAGCTCAAAAGATTTAGCTATTCTTTGTTGGTCCCATTGATAAAAGTTGGAGGAATTGTGTTGGAAGACTCCTGCCATCTGGATTATGGATGAATTGCTCTTTCATAATTTTCATCCAGGTTCAGGCTTCTGGGCCCTGATGTCCATGAGGATAGTCTTCAAACTCCATTGTCTTTGCAGAATGTGTTCTTCTGTAGTCTTTTTTTGTTTCTGCTCCTTTGCTTTATGTTTCCTATGCTAAATTCGTTGCAGAAATCTGACAAACAGCCTGCACTAGTGGTATATTATTGACCTTCACCTCTCTGTCAAAAGAAAAAGGCAAAAAAGGGTATCCTAATTGAGTTCGCAGAAATGTTATGTTAAAAGGATCAATTACCTGCTACCATTTGCAGAATGATGAGTTATAAGCTCATACAGATTTATGTTGGCTTACAGACAACTTTACGGAGTGGAATACATGTGGTTTTGCCCACAGGATCTGTACACCCGCACCCTCCTGCTTAATATTTTGAATGATCAAACTTGCAGAAAATCTGTAAATCCAATTATTTCTAGCTGTTCGTCTTCAAGCTTGCAAAATTATCTTCTTCATCGTTCATTACACATAGTAGCACGACGTTTTCATCTTTGCTTGTTATTGTTCCCATACTGAAATCTGTTTAGCTCCTACTTTGCCATTCTTCTGATAGTTTTAGTGCTTTTATTGCTTGGTGCAAAATTCTCAATTCATATCTGTCTCTGTTTGTTCAGAAAATTGGAATTAATTCAGAAGCTAATTTATTACCAGACAGATATGAATTGAGAATTTTGCAGCACACACACACTTGATCAATGGTGACTTCATTCTTATGTTTATCTCTGCATTTAACAAATTTAATTAGTGTCCAGAGAACCCTACCTAAAATTATGATATGTTTCCCTGCATCATGCTAACATATAGGTATGATCTGTTATAGGTACCTTCAAGGACTCAAACCTGAAATTGGTGAGCATAGTTTCTTCCGTGAAGCTTTAGGAAGCAATAGGGGTCTCCAGATGGACTCGCCACTGGATACCTCATGCCCTCTGATGCAAGCTAGAGTTACCACACTTCCTCATTCGAGATCAAGCAATGCTTCCATCTTGCAGAATGACTATTCTCGGCATTCAGTTTTTGGTGGTGAAATCACATCAAGTGAGCATGTAAAACAGGAAGGCCAGTCTCTTCGACCTTTCTTTGATGAATGGCCTAAGACCAGAGACTCATGGTCTGGCCTTGAAAATGAGAGATTGAGCCATAACTCGTTCTCAACAACCCAGCTCTCGATATCCATCCCTATGGCAGCCTCTGACTTACCGGCAACAAGTTCTCAATCTCCCCATGGTGAGTTTCAAATTATTCTTATTCTTATTCTTATTATTTCCTTCGGCATATGTGAATCCCTATCTCATTCTTAGCTTATTTTTTCTGCAGATAACTAAGAAAATGTGCGCTAAGAATATCCAGAACTGTGTAAGTTACCAAAAAGTGAGAGCGAGTCAACTTCTGTGCTCAAATGAATACCTGGACTGCATCAATGTTGCGTAATGCTACTGCAATTTTAGATTGAAGTTTTAGGTATGAAATAAAGTGAAATCTACCAACTGATTGGGAAATCCAAACCACCTATTGTATTAAACGAAATACGATTACCTTCCTGCATGGTTTTGATTGATTGCTTTTTAACATACTAAATAAAGTTGCCCTGTTTTTGTGAACTAAAGTTAATGGGATTATCTTATAACTAATTTCCTCAACAAATCAATGCGGTGATACAATAAGAACGTTTTCCTGCAATTTGGTTTGTTTGGCAGCGATATCTTAAGGAAAATGGTTTCTCGCTGAGCTACTGGAATAAATCATGGTTTCTTGCTGAACTACTGGAACAAATTATCATAACAAGCACCGAATTTGTTATACGGTAGGGTTGGTTTCTAGCTTTTAGTTGCATTTATCTAGTTTTTCAACCTTACTATTTTTACTCTAGAATAGTTATGGTTTCAAAATCAGTTATAAGCCTCTGTCTAATAATAATTTAGATAAACAGATTAAATTAACTATAATTTGAATTTAATTCATTTATTATTCAAGTTATATAAATTCAATTCATTTTATTATTCGTGTAAGGTTAATATAAATTCGATTCATTTATGTAGATACAATTCATTGAGTTACGATTATAATTCGTTTAGTCACAAGTTGTTTAGGTACAATTATAATTTATATAAGTATTATTATTTATTTAAATATAAATATTTATTTAAACATGATTTATTTAAATATAATTATTTAATAACATAATAAATAATTATTTAATAGCAAAAAAGTTACTTAAATTTTTTATTAAAATATATATTAAATAAATTAATGATATTTTAAATAAATAAATAAATTTATAATATTAAATTTGAATTCAACATTAATATTAATCATTTAATTTTATTATTATTTGTGTTAGTTTCTCAAATTTAAATTTATTTAGTTATATTATTTTCATATCAAATGATTATATCGATGATCTAAATTATCAACCCCACTCTTATCTAGCATACCCACATATTTTGCTTCCTCGCTTTCTTGACTTTCAAGAATAAATTGAATTTCTATGATCATATGATACTCATGTCAACATTATTTGTTGATTTACACTTCAAATGGGAAAATAAATTTGATGGGTTATTATTTTCAAAATTAAATTCGATTGGCACATGAATCATGTGATAACTCCGGTTTCCCAAAGACTTTCTCAGCCAAGAGACAGTTTCCTTTGTTGCGACATCAGAGGATCCTATCTGACCATAAAAGATTGTATAGGGTCATTGCTGCCGTTAAAGTCGATTTGGTATCACGGAGATTGTGGTGCGTTTTTAAAAGCAAAATTAAAGGTATTTGATGAGCAGAATTTATATATTTTATATAAATATTTAAAATTTAAATTTTTTTATTTCACAAATAACTCACAGTATCTATAATTTACAAGCCATTACAATATAATATTTTATTAATTCTGAGTTTATAATAATAATAATAATAATTGCTTAATTGATTATTTCCCCTTTTAAAAATTAATATTCTTAAATATTTGAAACAAATCTTTTTTAAAGTAAAATATTTGAATTATTTAATTTTATCTATCTTGTGATTTCGAAAGTTACTTTCTCTAGGTTCAAATTTATTGTTTCCCATCCTTGTGTTTTTAAAAGTTACTTTATTAGGTTAAAATTTCTTGCTCCACAAAAATAAGGTAAATTATCATTTAAAGAAAAATAAAAATAATATTAAACTATAAAATTTTTATATAAATTATGTATATACTTACATAGCATTATAATCATATTAATTAATAAAAAATTCAATATGTATGATTAATAGAAATAAATAATATAAAATATATAATAATTAATCTAGCATCAGTCTAAAAATAATTATCAATCCAGGTAAATAAAGCGTTGCACAAAGCCTCAATTTTTTCTTTAAGTGCAGTGACGGAGCCAGTATTATAACGAAGGGGACCATGGCCCCACCCTCCAAATTTTTCCTAAAATAAAAAAAAAAAATTTATTTTGCCCCATCAATTTACAATCCTGGCTCCGCTTCTGTCTAAGCGTATTGCAATCTGTTTGAAATTTGAATTGACTGTCGGCAAG
>JAVXUL010000009.1:16047450-16069435 GCA_035590515.1 Trichilia minutiflora
ACACAGCCTCTCACTCGGCCCGTGCTAGGCTACTTTACCACACGTACCTGGACGGCCTCTCACTAGGTCCGTCTTAGACTATCTCATACAACACTTACCTACACGGCCTCTCACTCGGCCCGTGCTAGGCTACTTATACCACACTCACCTGGGGTCCACATCACAGTGAACACTCTCCCAGGCTACCTCATCTATAGTTACATAAATCATACAGGCCATCATGGCCAATCACAACCAGGCCCTCTCGGCCTCATCACCAAAATATCAACAGAAAACATAATGAGAAACTTGGCCCTCAGGCCGTAGCATCACAAATCAGAAATCAAAACATAAATCCTGTCTCACCAGCCGTATCACCACATAACAAAAATCAAAACCTAGCCCACTGGCCTATCATCAAACACCACTCACAAAGCATGACTCGCAAGCCAAATCATCATCACAAAACAAAAATATAAACTTGGCCCTCTGGCCTGTCATCATAAGCAAAACCACAAAATATCAAAATAAAACATGGCCCACTGACCAAATCCTCGTAAATCCAACATAAAACAACCGTCAAAGCACAACACATCGTAAACTGGTCCAATAACCAACATTCATGTCAATCCAATCAATAAAACCAAAATGAATAATATATCGAATTATAAAATATTTTTCTATGAAGATTCGACCACAATTAAAGGGTCCTCCTGGCCATCACACAAAATCATTATTCCGCCTCCACATAAAACATAAATCCTTTCTAACTTTCTAGAACATTAAAACATAAGTTTTTTATGGAATATCCGAATATATATAAAACGAAGCATACGTCTTCAGTATCGGCATATATATATATATATATAAAGCATTTGAAATCATTTAAAGCAATGAAAACATAAAAAGGTTCCACTTACAAGTCAGGGAGGGTACGCACTCCCTAGAGTTCCTCGCTCAGGTCGCGTTCTTGATCCTCGTTATCTGAGCCTACACACAGATATCGAAACTTCATCAATACTCATCTCTAACTTATGCACGAGACTCAAATGCGAGGAATGCACTTAACCCGAATACCCAAAATCGGTTCTAACTCAAAATCAGCTAAACTCTTCTTAACTCAACCAATCATCGCATTCTCAACACCCACAACCCACATTGCACTAAAGATTACGCATTTCAACTCGATTCCATAATTTTGATATACAGACCCCACATGCCTGTCAAAATAGTAACTCTGATTACTGTTCATATTTTTTTATTTTCTCCGAAATTACTTCTCTAGCTTCCTATGACTTCCCCGACTCTATTACAATCCAAATAACATTCTAAAACTAATCGAAATGCGATAAATCTACGAAAATCCATACGAAAATAACTACGAATCAAAATGCATAAAACATGAAAAGAGATATGCAGACAGGTTAGAAACGGAGCTACGAATCTCGTGGTGTGGTCGATTTCCTTCAATTTGGCCTGGAACATCAAAAGCCTTAATTTGAGCTCCGAAACCCTAGCTTCTCCCACTCGATTCCGGTGCATCTTGCCACAAATTGAAGCTACCAAGCGCTCGGGAGGTCGAATGCAGCAAAATGACGAAGAGAAATCGAAGAAAGGATGAAAAATGAAAGAGGCGTGTGTGTGGAACAGAGGAAGAACGAATGAGGAGAAGGAGAGGGGAAAAAGAAGAAAACCCAAAAGAAATGAGGGGGCTCAGCTCTTTTTATAGAAATGGGGGCAAAATTACCATTTTTTCCCTGATTATTTAAGAAAAGAAGCTTTTAGACGAGGGTATTTCGGACTTTTTGCATGATTCGGTCAACCGAACCTCACCCTTCGTTCGACCGAATGATGCTTTCGTTCGACCGAAGTTAAGCTTTGTTCAACCGAGGATTCTCGAGCTCTCTGAAAATCTGGCCATTTGATTCGATTGACCGAACCAAGCTTTCGTTCGATCGAATCCCATTCCTTCGAATGAACCACCCTATTCGTTCGATCGAATGCTTCCCAACTTGAGTTTTCTCTTACTCTCAAGTTCCCGATAAATTACCAGTATCCATTCTTAGTTCTTAATTATTCCAACCCTTTCAAAACCTCAAATCAACCCTCGAAATATTAAAATCCTTAAAGAATCCGAACGTACATCACTAAAAAGATAAAAATACCCTTATTCGAAAACACGGGATGTTACACTAAACATGCTAACAACTTTATTGATATAGCTCTTTTATAATAACCTAAGGATACTTGAGAGCGATCTTTGTGTACCTGTATGTCTAATACAAAAAAGTATCCCTAAGATCTTTTATTTCAAAATTCTTTGTTAAAAATCTCTTGGTTTCGTGTAATAAGCCTATATTGCTACTAACAAGCAATATGTCATCGATATATAATATTAGAAAAATGAATTTACTTCAACTAAACTTATGGTATACGCAATCATCAATTACATTCATCTCAAATTTAAACGAGATGATTACTTGATGAAATTTATGATATCATTGATGGGAAGCTTGCTTGAGCTCATAATTAGATTTCTTTAATTTGTAAATCATTTTCTCTAGATTGCCTGATACAAAGTTTTTTTGTAGTCTTCATATCAAAGAGAAGATCAATGTCATCATTGAAAAACATAGTCTTCATATCTATATATTGTAACTCAAGGTCAAAATGAGTCACAAATATTATTATAATCCTAAAAGAGTCATTCGATGAAATCAAAGAGAAGATCTCTTTATAATCAATACATTCTTTTTGAATAAAATCCTTTGTAATAAGACGAGCTTTATATCTCTTAACAATGTTTTTTGAATCCTTTTTGCTCTTAAATATCCATTTACAATCAGCAAGTTTCGCACTATCAAACAATTATACGAGATCCCAAACATCATTATCTTTCATAGATTTTATCTCATTATACATTGCATCAATCCACTTTTGAGAGTTAGAACTCTGTATGACTTGACGAAATTTAATTAGATCATCTTTCATTAATCCTATAACTTTCTCATGTTCTTGAAGAAAGATGATATAATTATTTAAAATCACATTTCTCTTTTTTTTTTTAATGGATCTTCTTAATGGTATTTACTTTTAAGGTTATTGAGTTTACTCTTTAAGAACAACTTTTTGATTTTGAACTGTGAATTCATTAATATTGTTTTTATTGTCTATAGTTGAATAATGTCAGTGATAGAGATATAATCATTGTCAATATCAACTGTAAGAAGCGAAATAAATTTTTCTTTAAAAACATCTCTTATCTTATTTTTCCCTTCAAATTTAATATCTTTAAAGAATCTGACATTTCCTGTTTTAAAGAATAAGTAAGTCATGGGATTATAAAACTTATAACCCTAGATCATTCAGAGTAGCCAACAAAGTAGCAACTAACTGTTCTTGATTCCAATTTCTTTTCGTTTGATCTGTATGACCTTGCCTTAGTTGGACAACCCTAAACATATAAGTGTTGAATGCTAGGCTTCTTTTTTGTTCAAGGTTCATATGAGGTTTTAGCCACTACTTTACTTGGAATTCTATTAAGAATACAAGCAGCTGCAGTCTTTAGTACTTTTTCCCAAAGGGATTCTGATAAGGTAGAGTAACTACTCTTCACTATATCTTTAAGCGTTCTGTTACATCTTTTAGTAATATTATTAATGTTACGTTTAGATGGTAATGTGTATTATAGGATAATACTACATTTCTTTAACAATTTAACAAAAGATTTTAGACGTTAAATTGTTAAAAGACTTTAGATGATTTTAGTAATTGGTAGATGTTAAAATCTAAGAACCTGATTTAAAAGCTATAATCTTAATATTTTTCTTTATAGATTAGGTCAATTAGGATTTTATAAACTTTCATTAAAGCCTATACTAGATTTTTACACATTAATAACCCATATTTAATAGATGCCTTCAAAAGTCATTAAATTACTTAATAACTCTAATCAATCAAATAACTCATAATATAATTATAAATTAATATATTAACTTATATAAAACAAAATTAAAACCAACATGATAATGTTAATGATCTACCTCAACTTTCAACTCTCAACTCTCAACCAGAGATGTTAAATGAAATCAGTCATCAAATTGCCTCCCCTGTACGTGGAGATTTAGCAGATTGACCTATTCATGCCAAATCGGCCCAAATTGTTATAAAGATCTAGCTCATGGGTCGATAAGCGCCTAACATTATTATTCAAGGTTCCTTCACTTAGGTTTCTCGTTCATTTTCAAAATTCACTACTGCTTTTGCCCCTAAGAAAGTCTGAGTGACCTTTTACATTTACCCATCTATGAAAGAAATTATTTCTATGAAATTCTGAAATTTTAAAGCCCCATGAAAAAATTTTAGGATATTGTCGATAGAGGTGTCTAATTGGTTCGAATCAATGGTTCTGGGCTGGGTCAATGAACTGAAAAAGATGAAATCAGTTCGAATCGATAACAGAAACAAGCTGGTCCGAACCGATTCCATGATTCATGATTGATGAAATCGGCTCAGAATCGAAAAATAAATAGTCCTAGACCGGTTCCGATTCAAAAACGATTTTGATTTCGATTTCGATTTAATCCGTCGGTTCACACACAATAACCGATGAGTTATTATCTTTTTTATTGTTTTTTATTTTATTCGATGGGTTGAACTGGCCTGAACCACCAGTTCAACATGTCGGGTCAAAAGCTACACATGTCCAATCAGTTTCGAACCCGTTTTAGGCTGATTTGTAATTCTAAATATCTGGAATTAATCCGACTCGTTTATATGAGCCCAAAATCAATTCGACTATATAAATAATTTATCAGACCGATTCAGATCTAATTTTTGAGAGGTCGGACGCGAACCAACCGTTAGACACCACTAAGTGTCTGTAAACGAAATTGAAAAAGTAAATAAGTAAATAAATAAGAGGGAAATATGCGAAAATAACTAATTTTTTAAACAAATTTTTGAAAATAATCGTATAAAAAAAAATATTAATTAAAATATCCAAAAATCTGTTTTTTGAATGATTTTACTCATGTTTGAAAGTCAATATTTTTTATTATATTTGAAAGTATACTTTTAAATAAGGTATATTTATGTTTAAAAGTGAGTATTTTTTTATCATTTTTAAAAGTGTCATGTTCCAAAATATATGAGTAAAATCGTTGAAAAAAACATATTTTGTGGTGTTTTAGTTAACATTTTTTTTGATATGGTTATTTTTGAAAATTTATTTAAAAAGTTGGTCATTTTCGCATATTATCCTAAATAAAATATACAGCGTTTCGCTTCTGCTTATGACAATAACCGCCCAGATCACGAACACTGCATTGAATGAGATCCAGAAGGCCAGAAGGGACACTGCAAAGGGAAGAAAGAAAGATCGAAACGTTTCGCTATACTCTGTTTCATTGATGTTGATGAATTTATAAAAAAAAAAAAAGAAAGAGAAAATAATTGCGAGAGATGGGGTGGGGATGGGCGATGTACGAAGGAGTGGTGGTGGTGGGATCGTTGATTCTGTTGGGTTGGGCGGGCCTCTGGTTCTTGAACATAAGACTTTACAAAGAGTATGAAGAGAAGAGAGTTTTGGTTCAGATCATATTCAGCGTCGTTTTTGCCTTCTCTTGCAATCTCCTTCAGCTCGTTCTCTTTGAGATCATCCCTATTCTTTCGAAAGAGTAATCCACATCTACACTTACTTTTATTGTTCTTACGTCAATTTCGCTGTTAATTTTACATGATGTTCTTCTTCTCGAGAAAATGCCAGAACTGTTGAGAAATTGGAATTTAAATAGCCACTGAGCTAAGTTGAGATTATTTGTCATTTTGTAGTTACAAGGTCATTCGATCAGTATATGGAGGTATCATAGTAACTGTTATGTACAGTTTGCCTTCCTTTGTTACTAGAACGAAGGAAATGAAATTTGGAATTTTTATTTAATTTTTTTATTTTTGTAATACTCTAACATTAGGATTGTGGAATGAATCCTGAACTCGCAAATTTCATAAAAAATATACCTGTCTACCCCATGATATTTATTTTTGCAGTTTTTATGTTTGGTTGAGATTATCCCTCCTCTTTTCAAAGATGAATTGCTTCCTAAGATCAGACTATCACACAAGTGTTTGGTTGTTGAGAAAATGTGAGAAATTGTAAGGGGATTGAAGTTTATAGTAAGATTTTTTTTTCTTTTGGGGGAATTATGTTTTTGGATCTGTTACACTTCCTTACTATTGTAACTGTTGTCTCTAAAGGGTGAATACCATTATAAATCCACCCTCATGGTTAATTACGTTGTTATCTCTTTCTATCCATTGATGTATATACTAGTTGGCTACTAGCAAATTGTGCATAATGTGAGGAAAATAGATTTACAATTTGATTGTCTATTGTTTAGGGGATATCATGATTTTAAGGGTCACTTGAGGTGAGTTAAAGACACATTGAGTTTTAAGGTTCAGGTTGATCACTGAAATCACGTGGAAGAGAGTAAAATAGGATTTCAGAGAGAGGAGTGAACATAAATGTGGTTTAGGGAAGATGAAAATGAGGATTAAGTGACCTAAAAAGTATTTTGGCCTCATGGTTCTAAGATTTCCTTTCTTCAATTTGTTGCCTTTTTATTTGCATACATGCAGTTGTAATGTATGTATTTATTGAATTTGGTGAGAAGTAAAGTGAATTAAAATTTTTGGTTTTAGGAGCACTTCTGTGAAAGTGAAGCATTTCACTTTTTTTTTAGGAGAGAGAGAACAGAATGGATCATATTTACCTACATAATTTCTCCGATTTTATTCTGGTCTGTACCAAAGATTTTTTTTTTCATATATTACAGGATTTATGATTTTGACTTAGCTTTAATCTTTTTATGTCAAATGCTCATATAAGGCAGACTTCGAGTAGTTTTGGGGTGTGGAGTGAAATATTGTTTTGGAATTATTTGTTCTTTTGTATGCTATTTCCTGACAGGATTTGTAATTAATTTGTTTGTCTGAAATGGTTTATTTATGTTTGGCTGTAGGGCAAGAGTGGTGAACTGGAAGGTGGATTTGTTTTGTTTGATATTGCTATTGGTTTTCATGTTGCCTTATTATCACTGTTACTTGATGCTTTGTAATAGCGGTATGTTGTCTTCTACGTCAATTTTCCTTCATTGAGCTCATTCCCTTACTTGCAGTTCAGTTCTTGATAGAATATTTGGTATTCATACTATTTTATGCCAATATTGAATCGCACAGAAGGCCTCCTTTTTTCTAGGACCAGAATGCATGATAACTCCTCTTACATTTCTCTTTCTTTTGTGTACCTGTTCGAAATATGGATACTGATTTCAGGTCTGAGGAAGGAGCGGGCTGCACTTGGAGCCATCTTGTTATTGCTGGCATTTCTTTATGCTTTTTGGCGCATGGGCATTCACTTCCCCATGCCATCTCCTGAAAAAGGTTTTCATATTTTTTTTAATTCTTTTGCATGTCATATAGCCTTTCTTTGTGCAATTTTTTGTCTAAGGTGTTTCAAAAATAATATCTTTCTTTCCAGGTTTTTTTACCATACCTCAATTGGTTAGTAGAATTGGGGTCATTGGTGTGACTGTAATGGCTGTTCTATCTGGTTTTGGAGCTGTAAATTTGCCATACAGTTATTTGTCACTTTTCATCAGGTAATCACATGATAACGTTTCATCAAGTTACATTGTTATTGAACTTTTACGATCAGTATACATGATATGCATGACCCTGCAGTGCAGCAGTGATGTTATTTCCCCTGGGTGACTGTGAAAGATGCTGTCTGCATTATTTTTGTCATGTCACATATTATTGCTTTTTTTTTTCAAATTTCTTCCCCCTCCATTTTATCTTCCTTTAATCACATAGATATCTCATTTCCGAGTGAAATTTTTATTTTTATTTCATTTTAGAAACTTGAGAAAGAGATAAACTTAGTAGTTTATGATGTTGACATCTGTCTACTCGGTTACGATATCAAAAATGGCGGAAAAAAAATATACATTTACTAAGATTCTGAGAGGGTATTTTCTTTGCTCTTTAAATGTTATTCTTTGTTTTTAAAACTAGGGATATACAACCTCTAATGGTGTGTTTGATGGGAAATTTTTGAAATCAGGTTTTCAATATAACCCTAAAAGTGGTACAAATCTAAAAGGGCGAAAAAGTTGTTCTTGCTGTTTTTGATGAGATTCTATCCAAATTATACCAAAAAGCTTCAATTCTTTAGTTTTTGGAAACTGTTATTGAGAATAGAAATCAAAACACCCTCCTGAGTTTTGTTGTTTTGTTACCCTTTCCGTTGTTTTACTGGTTTATAATTTCCTACTTTTTTATAATTGTAGAGAGATTGATGAAGCAGAAATCAAGGCCTTGGAAAGACAGTTGATGCAGTCAATTGAGACTGGTGTTGCAAAAAAAAAGAAGATCATTCTTTGTCAAATGGAGATGGAACGCATCCAAGGATCAGAAGAGGTTTACTTATCTAGCTATAATTATTATCCCGTTGCTTTCTAAACTAGTAGCTTTATTTATTAGCTGTGATGAGGGGAATTTTTAGCAGAAGCTGATTGAGTATACATTTGAGAGCCTTGTCGGTGTGACCAATTTGTTGAAGAATTTAAAGTCTTGTTTGGGTTCTGTGAGCTCATTTTGATTCTCTTCTCTTTACTGCTTAGTCTTTGGAAACCCATGTTGATGTCTTAACTAGTTTAATTGTTAAAGTGAGCAGCTCCAATTGCAATTTTTACATGTTCCTTCATTAATTCTTTGATGTTTGCATATTCAAATTTCGACATTTTTCAAATCTTTAGGATTACTAGGGCTTCCGTTTCCATGGTGCTCACTAAAAGTTATCTTTTCAGCAGCTAAAGGCTAGATCTTTCTTCAAGCGGATTGTGGGCACAGTTGTACGATCTGTTCAAGATGACCAAAAGGAGCAAGGTCATTTTTTTTCCTTATTTCTTTATAATTATATTCTTTTACAAATGCAAAAATTTCCTCAATAAAGATTCTTTCCTTATAACTATGTGCTTTGCTTTGTTCCACAACCTTTTGGTGTATAGAGCACCCCTGTATAGACCACTAGTTGTTATATCTCTATTCTTTTAGAGATTCTAAAATTCCATTGCTTATCAATTTGGATGAGCCATTGGTTAATTTCTTTAATTTGGTTTAGCAACCAGTATTTGATAAGAATTTTGTAGTTTCCAGTGACAGCGTGGAGATTTGTCTTTGATTGTTTTGCTGATTTTTGTGTTCATCAATTCTATTTTGATTCTTTAATCGTGCTTGATTTAAATTATTTTCTCAATGATTTATTGAAAGGGTTGGTTATTTATCACTCAGTTATGACACTCAATGGACTGATTTACTTGAAGGTCCTTCATTGTATTTATATTTGTAACGTTTGCTTTACATAAATGACATCCTTCTGTATTGGTTTATGCCTATTAAGAAATTAAAATCATGGAAGCGGAGGTACAAGCTTTAGAAGAGCTTTCAAAGCAGCTATTCTTGGAAATCTATGAGCTTCGCCAAGCTAAGGTTGATTCTTCGTGATATATTTTCTCTTGTGCTTATTAGTTCATTGAATTTATTTTGGAATTGCTGTGTCTTACTTAAACATTGCCCATATAGATATGTTTTGTCCTGTACTTTTTCTCCTCAAACTGAAATATTATCATTTAACGATTACATATTGGTATTGTCTGCTGAAGGATTATATATTTAGTTGGGAAGTTAGTATGATTTATGCTAAGCAGTACAAACAGGTAGAAGATCATCAATAGAGTCATATGTCCACACTGAATCTCTCACCTTAGCGATTACATCTATAGATAAAACGTGTGTAATATTCTTGACCATACTACCTAGGTAACATGTAAACTTACATCTTTTTTAGATGTGTAGCGGTACATGTTACTAGGCAGAACCACAGTATGGCCTGCAGTGGCCTTGATCCTTGCTGGCCATGGAAAATTTCAAAAAGTAGTGTATTTTTATCAGTTTGGTCTCTTAAAAATAGAAATATACTGTTTAGCACCTGCACATTTAGAATATCTACATTTTGGCCCCCTTACATTGTAAAAGCTATCTCTGCCCATGTTACCTTTGTAAATTAATGTGCCTTATGCTAAGCAGTTAGGAATAGAGTAAGAGATCATCAATAGATTTGTATGTATTTATTGAATCTGTAGCCTCAATGGAAACATCTGTGTTTCACACCTGTGTAATATTCTTGATAAATCTACCTTGGTAACACGTACGGTTACACCTTTTTAGACGAGCGATTATGCTACCTCGACAATCTGTCCTTGCAGCATTGTTTGTCTTTACTTCTTTGTCCTACTTGTTGTATATGTTGACCGGTGTAGGATAATTTTTTCAGTTTACTACTTGTGTCACTATTTGTGGTTGGATATATTTTTGTGATCTGCATGTTTTCTTGATAGTATTCTTTCAATATATTCGTAATCCAATACCAGTTTTTTAATCTTGTTCTCATTTTGCAGGAGGCTGCTGCTTATTCTCGAACCTGGAGAGGTCACATGCAGAATCTGCTTGGCTATGCATTATCTATCTATTGTGTTTACAAAATGATTAAGGTATGGCTAAGTTTGTTTTGATGGAATGGTGAAGATTTCTCTCTCCTTTGTAGCACAGCTAAGTAAATAGTCTATGGGAAAAATATCTCTTTTGATGTCATCAAAATTTGAAAATGAGATCATGTTTCTTGTGTTCAGGGAATTGAAGGTGGGATTTGGATTTATCCCACAAATCCTATTTATCAGTTTAACGTCTGATTTTAATTTTGGAAATTGTACGTAATCCAAATCCAAAACTTTGTGATGACTGCAGTTGTCATTGCTCAGATCCTTCTTATGACAGATATGAATACTTTGTTAGGATATTCAGTTGTTAGTTTTCAGTGGTCCTGGTGTAACTATAGCCTCCTATTCTTCTGTTGTGTTGTTGGATCTGTTTCTCCCAGTCGGTATTCAGGATAAAAATTTCTTTTATTTGATTTTAATGAACGTGGACGTCAACTATAGTTTCAATCATGAAGTTATTAGACAGAAATTTATGGATTTCTATGCGGATTCTGTTTTATAACGTTCTGGAAAAATGTTAACCTTTGTATTCAGGGTACACTTCTCCCAATTTGATTATGGGTTCTTGCAGAATCCAATTTGAATGGGTGGTTATTTTTTGAAATTGCAATTAGATGTCAGTGTTTCGCATATTTCATTAAACACAGTAAATTAGCCCAAAATCTGACATCAGATAATTAATTGGGATGTTAAATTTACTCATTTTTTGTTGCATACATTTTCTGTCAAGTGTCTGATTTATTACTCCGGACAAATTTTATCCCTCTTTTTCACAGTAGATTTGACTAATTGTTTTATATATGAACTTAATTCATTGACTTTTACAGATCACATAACAGATTTATACTATGTTTTCTAGGATGGTAGATTGAGGACTACAAATTCCACTTTTACGCATTAAAAAGAGTTTAATTTTTTTAAAGAAAGTTGAAAGAATTATATTCTGGAATTGATGCCAACAAATTGGGGAATTTGGGTTTTGGAAACTTTCTACATGTTATTTCTTTAAATGATTTTCTTTTCTCATTAAGTTTTCATATGTGGAAACTAAGGTTTCTGATTGATCTAATTGTTCTGTGCAGTCTTTGCAAAGTGTTGTGTTCAAGGAGGTAACTTTTCTCTCAGTCAATGATCCTTGTTATTTATATACTAAATCTTGTATTTTTATGCATGGGTTCATATTGTGAACCACTTTGTATCTCTTCCTTTGAAGGCTGGGTCAGTGGATCCTGTGACAACGACAATCAGCATATTCTTACAGTTCTTTGATATAGGAATTAATGCTGCTTTACTGTCACAGGTTAGTTCTCAATTCTGGATATCATTCTGTATTGGTATTTATTGGTAGTTTTTTCTATCTCAGTTTGATTACAAATCTTGTAGCATGTAGTACTTTAACTTGCCACCTTTTTCAGTGATTTGATAGTCAATGTTTTACCTGTGTTTAATAAAGTTAAACAATTTCATGTCATGTTTTACAATTTTTTAATCATATCTTGAATTTTAGGGAAGATCTTTGATATTTCTTTATATATTCTTTGATGTAAATAATCTTGTGAAACACGAACAGAACTCAATCTCTTGGGTTCTGTCTATTATATTTCTCCCATGTAGTCCTTCGATTGACATAGTTGAATGGAAAAAATCAAATGGACGACACATTCCTAAGCTGCTAAAATTGTTACATGCTTTTGCAAAGTTTGTTGCATGGGCTGACTTCTGTTGTCTAATGCCATTTCTAATAGTTGTGCTGCAGTATATCTCCCTTTTGTTTATCGGAATGCTGATTGTTATATCAGTACGAGGTTTCTTGATGAATGTAATGAAGGTAATTCTGTCGTTTCCATATTTGCGAATTGTGTTGCTTAAGTAGGTGTGGGATGAATTGTGAATTGTCTAATGTATGTGTGGCATGAAAGAATGATTGTGCTGAGTTTAGTGTCTGAACTCCTCGAAATGAGATCCTATTTAGCTTCACCATTTTGTATACTAAGTTTGTGAAAGACAGAACATATAGTCATTGAACTAGGAGTGATAATCTCAAGATAGATACAATTTTAGTGCTTTATCTCATGGGTAGGGAGATTAGGCTGGTCATTGGGTGCTGTTCTCACATCACAATTCTTAAGTCTATATACTTATATTCACTTAGTCTGTATCTCATGCTTGCAGTTCACTCATTCTTTTTACATAGTTTTAATATGAGCTCTGCATTCTCGTATGATCAGGATTTATATATACCTAGGTTAGTAGCGTTAATAAATGCAATTATCAGTATAACTGTTGGTTGTGTTGCAATGAACATTACTAAAGAAGAAAGTGGCAGAAGCTTGGGGAATTGCCTGTTATTAGTTCACGATATCCTGCAGCTTGACTTTCTTTTGTCTGTTACATGCAGTTTTTCTTTGCAGTTTCCAGAGTAGGGAGTGGGTCTTCAAGTAACGTCGTACTTTTTCTGTCTGAAATAATGGGAATGTATTTTGTTTCATCAATTCTTTTGATAAGAAAAAGTCTAGCAACCGAATACAGGTATGCTCTTTGTTGACTCAAGATCTTGTCATTGTATGTTGGATATTAGTATGGGTGTCTAATATAATATGTTAACAAAACTATAGCTGATGGTGTTAAGATTTTATGCATTACATAATTTTCTGCTGTAAATCCTTTCTTCAGTCAAACTTTATTTTCCTTCCAACTATAGATGTAAGAAGCCTCTGAGCCTCTTTCCAAGTGGTTTAATCCTCGCTACCATGTAAAAGATCTACAGTCAATCATCCTCTTTCGTCAAAAGAACTTTATTTGTTAGCACAAAATGGTATCAACTTTATATGGTAATTTGCAGAGCTTATATTTTGGCCAAGGTCTTCAGCCAACTTTTGGCACGAGTCTTCCTTTCACATTGAGATTCCTTATCAAACATTCAAACTGTTCTATCATTTCATTTGCTAATTTAGCAGGGATGTATGAAAAGGTAAGATTATCGGAAGAGAAAAAAAGTATGAAAAAATGTGTATTTAGAAAACGTACAGTGAGCAAGCAACACCTTTTATTCAAATATTGCTTGAGCACCTTTATCCACAATTCACATGATATTGAACCTCGTTAAAAATTTCGTGCTATTTTCAGAATGGTTTAGCTTAGATGGTAATTCTTTGCAGGATTATCATAACAGAGGTATTGGGTGGGGAGATTCAGTTTGACTTCTACCACCGGTGGTTTGATGCAATATTTGTAGCCAGTGCTTTCCTTTCTCTTCTTTTACTTTCTGCTCATTATACATCTCGCCAGGCTGACAAACACCCAATTGATTAATATACTCTTTTGTAAGTATCCATTTAGAAAATTATGTTATTTTCCTTGTTGATGAAACTAGTATTCGTCTCCTTGATGTTGCTCTGTAACTGAAAGTACTTTGATAGTTATATATGTTGGTGTATCTACTGGTAAATGGCTCATAGGAATCGTATGCTTCATCAGAATAGGAAAGTTAGCAGCCTAAGCCTTGCCTTTATATGCTGTTGAGGGCCTTGTTGTCATGTTTAATGCTCAATTATTAGACCTTCTATGGATAGGATTCATACTTGTTATGATATTAGATTTTAATTTGAAATCCTCTCATTTGAATTGATGCCTCTTCGTTTAATGTCAACTGTTTTGCAGTTTTAAGTTTACTTATTGGCCATACTTGAGGTGTCATAAAATTTATCAGAAACTTTCCCTGACATGGGAGGTTTCTGCTTATTCTCCTGGCTAAGGGTTATCTGCTTTCAAACGAAGCTACACCTTGTGTAAAAGTGAATTTTACCTAAAAGAAAGCTCATCCTTCAAGATTCTGTGCTTGAACCACTAAGTTAAAATTCTGCTAACTTTTAAACACTTGGGGTTGTATTAAACTCTTTGTAGGTCTATACATTTTTGTGTTGATATCTAAAGCTTTTGTCTTACAACAGTGGTTTAAAAATTATCACATCACAATACTAAACAGAGCCTTAGTTTATAATGATGGTTTTGATCTAGTGGGACACTAATGCATGAAATTTCTTCATTTCATTTATGCGTTCTTCTTCTTATTTTTCGTTGATAATTAAGAAAATGGATCGTTTCTTCAAATTTCAGGTTCAAAACTGCTGGAGATTGTGGAAAGTAGATATTAAACACATCAGACCACGAAATTTGTGTACTCACAATTTATCAATGGATAACGTCGTCCAACGGTTCTGCAGAGAGGACTATTTTCAAGAGTATGAAAGACAACAGATTTTGTTGTTCATAATTCTTTTGCATGGAAGACGACTTTACTCAAAAGCTCTAATCAATGGTCTGGTCTTGTATGCGTCAGATTTGATTTTATGAATGGATCTGATCAAAATTACAATTCTTTCATCATGTATTACATCATAATGCAATGGAATTTTCTGTTCTTTTTTTTTTCTTTTTAATTTTTTAAATTAAATTTTTTTATTGAGGGACATAATCAAAGAAATCCTCCACCTCCGAGCTATCATTGTCTTCTGCAATCTTTTAAAAAGCCCGTTTGGAAGTCCTAATCAAAGCTAATTAGCACTGGAAGTCCTAATCAAAGATAATTAACACTTGCAAAATATTAACAGGCCCCATTAATATTTTTTAAAAAAATGTTTATGAAAACTAAATTAACACTCTTGATAATTTTGTATTTAACGCCTAATATATTAGCACTTAAAGAGTACTTAAGCGGATAACACTCACAAAAATTACTTTTTAAAAAATTGTCTTAAAAAACATAAGAGTTAAACTTGGTTTTACTATAACTCAAGTAACCTAACGAATACTTGATTTTTTTTAAATTTTTTTTTTTTTTTGTATTCTAACTACCATAAATTCTAAAAACAACGAATTCTTATACTTATCGGCTTAGTCAATGGCTCTAGAACAAGTTATTGACAACAAAAAGACCATCATTGATATTCTTTTTTACCCACTTCAGGAGAAATGGAAAAGATAGTGGTATAAAGCGAGACACTCAACTCAACTTCAGGAAACAGCAGGTTTCTATCTTCTAGAAGTATCACAGGCAGGACCAAGCATGGCAACAATAATAAAAACAGAATCTAATAGAACATCAAGAATTTCAGTTTATGAGATTTATAATATATCATTCAGCAAACTTCACAACTAAATTTAGAGTCAACTATAATATTCTGAAAGCCATTGGGTAATTTGCTTTTCATATGGTATAAAGGAAAAGCAGCGCAGAGCTTCCAGGGACTGCATTACCCTTTGATAGATAGCACATGACATACAGGAAAACAATGTAAGACACGAGTACTAGTACAATCATGTGAACACAATTCAACAGGACATTGAGAAAATGTAATGTTTTACTTTAGGCGAATAGAAATACTTTCATGACCTTCAAGAAAATTACTATTACCTAAAAACAGCTTTCCGGTTAATAAGATCTAAAATAAATCATTTGTGAATTTTAAGTGTTAATTTAACGTTGATTATAATCTTTCCCAAAAACAAAAACTGGCCACAGATTTATGGGAAAAGGTACACGTTAACATTGTAAACTTCCAAGTAAATGATAAAAGGATAATACATGTTGCCTTCCCAATCAGGTAGAGCAGTTAATTTTCCCCATCAGCGGATGGTTTGCACCAAAGACAAACATGTTATAAATCATTAACAACCCATTACTGCACAGTTGTACACAAAAGCACCTGCTCGCTCCTTGACAGCAAGAACATTCCATTCTGGTGTGTCACCGGTTCCATCTGCTGGATCCCAAGAGTGCAAAATAATAACTTCACCTTCACACCCTCTGTGTCCTCCAATTACCAGTAAACTATCACCGCAAGCTTTAAATGCTAGTCCCCATCCATTAAAAGAGTCAGCTCTGACTGGCAATCTCTTCACGACACTCCATGAGTTATTGGCTTTATTATATTTCTTAACTTCATTGGTTGCTTGATCAGCAGAATACAGTTGATTATCCACAACTGCAACTAGAGGCGGTGAACACATTGCAGGATGAGATTGTGTACCTACATTGGAAGGAGAGTACATGTTCTCTATTCTCCTCCACGTCCTTGTCTCAAGGTTATACTCTTCACCACAAGTTAAAGATTCAGTTGGGCTTGACATGCCCCCGATGACATAAAATTTACCATCCATGAAGAAGCCTGAACACAATTTGCGTGGCAAGTTCATATCTCGCAAAGTTTGCCAAGTACCCAGTTCAGAGTTGTAAAGCTCAGCAGATTTTAGAATACGGCCATTCTTGTCAGTTCCCCCAGCAACAATGGCAATTTCTCCAAGGCTGCTTGAACCAAACAAGCAACGAGGCAAGTTCATTTGAGGGCATCTGGACCAGCAATTTGTGATCACACTATACATCCAAATTGCAAAGCCTGACAACTCACGACCAAAAACAAGCAACTGAGTCCCCACCGCTAGAGACTCCTTGTCAGCAGAAGTAAAACATTCATCACATTGCATCCTAGGTAATCTCATCCATTTCTGTCTCAGGGGATCAAAAGCTTCCCAAGGCATTAAAATACAGGCCATATAAATCCAGTGTTCAACTACACCAAGCTGCCGTCTCAGCTTATATAAATACCCATTGGCAATCAATGACCTAAATTTCTTATTCAAACAGGATAGTGTTGGATAACCTGATCTGCTACTCCAGGCTAAGATATCTAGTGCTGTGTCATCCTCAAGACCAGGTAAGAAACAGTCATCAGATGCTTGACCATCATGGTTTTCTCCATTTCTTTTCATGAGCTTAGGACTTTTGTTCTTCAGTCCTACATAGTCTAGACAAGAAACATATATCTCCTTGTCAAGTAAGCCATCACTAACATCTTTCAAGCTGACATTCCTTGCCAACAGAATTTGCATCAACATATGCCAGTTCTCCTTAATGAATTTCAGGTCTTGACATAAGAACATGGAAGGCTCTGCCATGATACGTTCTTGCAAATCAAATGTGACAGAGGATTCACAATCTTCCCCAACCTTTCTTATCTTAGGCTCTTCAAGGGAATATCTAAACACCATTTTGATTAAAGTCCAGTCCAGACACTATCCAGTAAGAAAAAGCAAAAACAACAACTAAAAATGGTTAAAAAGTTACGAGGAAACCACACAGAAAACCCACTAAGCAAATTCAACAATCAGTTAAACCAAATTCATTTGAGTTTTCTTCCAAAAGGGCAGTTTAAAACACATAAGATGCTCCAAAATATAACAAATGAATTAAATAAATCAACTACTAGTTCAATACCTAATTAAAGCATACCTACATTTGCAAAAACATTATAAATTTTCCCAAAAATTCACCGAAGAAACTTCCAAATTTATTTGTCAGAAATCCTGAAATAGGAGCTCATCTACCAAACATAACCTAGTAGGGGTCCATTGGTATTGTGGGCAAACGTCGATAGAGGTCAATGTAATTATCCCAAAAAGCCAAGGACCACTTACACAGCACCCATAATCCAGTAATGGAATAGAGTGATTAGCCTTCACAAGGACCATCAATAACTTTGAATTTGAATTTGAATTTGAAGTTGTTCATCCAGCACCATTAGAGATTACCCTAATTGTTCGTCGCAACATGCTTAATTTGTAAACAATGAAATATAAATTAATAAATGTTCAACTGAAAAGTAAAACCTTTAGTCCATCCCAGTTAGCCAATTGAATTCTCCATCAAAAAACTTAACCAGAAAGAAAAAAGAAAAGAAATCATGCCGTAAATCACTGAATAAACTGAACAATAAGTCAAATGTTCAATTTTTCAAAGAAAGACCATGAAACACACTACCTCAAATCAGTCAACGCTGTTGTTTTCTGGAGTCAAATCAGATGACATATAGCTCGAGAGAGCTTATCCTTCTCAATTCAGATCCATGTACAGAAAAATTTGTCTTCAGGTTTTACCTTTTTCTTTCCTCCCCGAACAACGCTGAAAGATAAGAGAGAGAGACGGAGACGGACATTTTTTTATTTTATTTTCATTTTTAATTCTTATTTTTTCTTTTTTGTTTTGTTTTAGGGTGTTTTAGAGCCGTTGAATTTGATTCTGTAAATTATTTCTTTAAAGAATAGTAGTAACATTTAGGTCCATAATTTTGATAAAACCATAATTAAGTTCATAAATATTTAAATTATGTCATAAGGGTCCTCTTCGTAAGTTATAACCGTGTTGTACCCCTTTTTCTTTTACGTCTTTTAGTCTAAATATAATATTGTTTCAGTTGTTTCTTTATTTTAAAGATATTTATTTTTTAATTTAAAATAAAAACTTAATCATTATATTTAAATTAAATTAGATTAAAAATTTTGGCTTAATGCTCAATCCAAATATATAAAAATTTTATTTATTTTTAATATATAAAATTTATTCAATTGTTTATAAAATATAACATATAAAATATTAATTTTTAGATTGATAACAGATTTTGGAAACAGTATTTTGGGGATTCATATAAATAAAACTTAAATAACCATCTGTAATTGTCTATTTTGATAAATATAGGTATCGTTATGTTATTATCCCTTCCTTTTATTCTTTGACCGTCAGTTTCTTTCTCTCCTGTTTCAAAGACACGCTTTGCTTCACTGGCACTGCTAGTTGTTAACGCTGATGGCCATGCAGATGCCCTCGCCTTCACTCTTTTGGTTATCATTATTTTTTGAATTTTCCGGCGTAAGGAAAGTTTATTGAAAATTTTCAAAAAAAATAAAACTAAAAATAAAATAATACTAAAAATACAAATTAAATAAAAAATATGTCATAAAAATATTAGTTAAATAAAAATAAATAATGTTGATCCTATAATTCGATAATAATTATTATAAACTCTGAATTTTTTATTTAAGAATATTAAGATAGGTGATTCATATGATTCAATAGTCTTATAAAACATAATATACTATGGTATTTATCTCTATTAGTTGAGGATAAGATTCTATAGACCGAAAGGACTTGAATATCTTGATTTTCTAGATATATTTGTTAATTTCTATTTTATACCACATTTATATTTTTGAATGGAATAGTTAATATTAGTTATTTTGATTCATGAAATATATGTGTGATAGTATATGTCCTAGGTCATGAATGTTCATTTATTTATATAAGATTAAGGACAAAAGGCCTCGTGTGATTTGAGATTATTAGAGTGATATTGATTTTTATATGTCTCTTAATAAATGGATTTAAAAATAATTTTATAAATCATAGACAATTTTAGTTAATGCAATGGATAATGAGTCGTGAGATGATAATTTTTACAATCATTTTAAATAGTTTTTAGTGAATTTATTAACTATGAGTATGCATTTGTATATTGAACATATTTATAAATATATGGATATACATTGTAGTTGTATAGAGAATAGGTAAGTATTTTATATGTTCATTCATTGAGTATTTTCTTAAATACTCACTCATTTCCCTTATATTTTAGAATGGTGTAGCACGAGTAAGTAAAATCGGGTAGTTAAGAGTTTTTAGCATAGGTTCAAATACTTGACTCAGTCTATATATATATATATATTATGGTTTATTGAAACTAAATTTATACTTAATGATTTAAAATGATGTATTTTATTTGGTCGAGTGTTAAGTGTGTTTGAAATTACATTAAGGGATATGTTAATTGGACCAGAAGGAATTTATATGTATTTTGATAAATTTTAAATTTATGTTTATGTTTGATTTAATTTGAAAAACAAGTTTTTATGTCTTGTGGGATTTAGAGGTCTATTCTAACTTAATAGAATATATTTTTGAGATTTGTAACAATTGTTACGTGACCGATTCTTAGAGTTGGTGTGAGCCCTGTGCCTATAATCTAAGGGTATAACAGTAATTTTATCTTTTTATTTCACATACATTTGTATCCATTTCATACACTATAAACACGTCATCACGGTTTCAGATTTATTTTAGGGATTTGAGTTTATTAAGATAGAATTTTGAGGTTGTAAACGCGGGGATCTCAACGTAATTAAGTGTTAATTTTATTTTGAGTAGGACCCCAATGATATTTTTTAATTTGGAGAGGACTTAAATAAAATTTTTTATTTTTGACAGGTTCGATCGATCGAATAAGGTGATTCATTCGATCGATATTTTGGAGACTTCCTGAAAAATTTATGACATTTCATTCGTTCTAATGAATAAAGGGATTCGTTCGATCGAATAGGTTTTTGTTCGATCGAATAAGTTATTCGTTCAGTTGAAGCGTTGGTTCGTTCAAACGAAGAAGGATTTGTTCAACTGGTAAATTGGAAATCCCCTGACTTTTTCGGTCGTCAAAGGATTCGTTCAAACGAACCCTAGTTCATTTGGTCGAAGGGGACAGTTCGCTCGAACGATCGATTCATTCGATTGAATCGACGTGAAATGATGATTTTGCCCTTTTTTAGAAGGTTCTCTTTTAAAAAATTTAAGGGTAAAATGATAATTTTGTCCTCATTTTTACAAAAAAAGGGGACTGAGCCTTTTTATCCCTCGTTCTTCTCCCTTTTCCCTCTCTCGTTCACGTCCTCTTTGTCCTCTTCATCTCCCACCTACATTTCATCAAATTCTCGATTTCTCATCGCCCGTCATCGATATTCCACGTGTCTAACTCATTGGGAGTGTTAATTTAACGATAGAAGCGCGAAGAACGAAAAGAGCATCTAGGGTTTTCTTCAAAGATTTTGGGGGGTTTCGACTTTCAACAGAAACCAAGGAAAACCAATGATACCACGAGATTCGTAATGTCATTCTTAACTCATTTGTATATTTTATTTTTTGTTTTAGCTAATTTTTATAATGTGAGTTTTACTATACATTCGTATAAATTTTGATAGATTTATCACATATATTTTAGTTTTTATGCGTTATTCGAGTTATCGTGAAGTCAGAAAAGTTATAGGGTGTTAGAAATATAAATTTAGAGGAAATGAGTGAATGTGAACAGTAATCAGGTTACTGTTCCAGTGAGTGGTGGGGTCCACAGGTCTAAATTACAAAATCGAGTTGAATTATGCTAGTGTAGTAATAATGTGGGTTCGTGGTAATATTATATGGATAATTAGATGAGTAACGGGATTTTAGGTAGTTTTACGTATTATCCGACTTTAGAAAATCCAGGGTTAGCATATATAGCACACTTATGAGTTTTATTTGAGGATTCAGAATGTATGTTGATATGTCTTGATATATGTGATTAGACGATAGAGCGCTAGCTTGGAATCTGTACACCAATCCAACAAACGAGAGAAACTGGGGAGTGTATACCCTTCCTAAGCTGTGAGTGGACTTATTGTATTTTTTTATTTTATTTAAAATCCTATTTTTCATAAATATAATGATCTGTAAATGTTTTATGAGTGATTTT
>JAVXUL010000009.1:16069535-16092299 GCA_035590515.1 Trichilia minutiflora
AAATATTTGAGAAAAACAGATTTTTATAAAAGCCTTACAGGTCTACAGGTTGTATCCTGTGTTACTGGGTACACCCTAGAGGTCTGTGACGTTGTCACAGGTGGGACCCACGGGTCCGGTCGTGACAAGCAACCAATGTTATGATGAGCGGTGAGAAAGTTTCTATAAAATCAATACCTTCTCTTTGCGTTAAGCGTTTTACCACTAATCTGGTTTTAAATCTTTCAATATTGCCCTTGATGTCCCTTTTGGTCTTGTATACTCATTTATAACTTATTAGTTTGAACCCGTTAAGTAACTCAACTACTTTTTAAACTCTATTGTTCGATAAAGAGTATATTTTATCTCTTATAGCATTCAACCACTTATCAGAAATATGTTTATTAATCATTTCATTATAAGTCACTAGATTTGAATCCTAACTAATATTAAAATCTTCCTTACCAAAATAAACATAATAATTATCAGAACTAATTGATCTTCCCACTCTCATTGAGCTTTTAAGAAGAATTTCAAAAACTTTTATGATTTCTGTAACCTTTTCTTTAATAACAAATGGCACTACCTGTTGAATCTGTCTTGCATTATTATTTTTTTCTGTAGGAAAAATAACAAGGATCACAAGTATAAAAGCAATCCTGTTTGGTTCTCTTGTTTCTCAGATTGAAGGTAACTTATATCGGTTATCTAATTCTAAAAACTTGGCTACTTAAAACTCAACCATTCTAGTACTACGTGTAAGACAATAGAAAATATAGCATTTGAAGTAACTCGATTAACCCACAAAATAATAAACAGTCTTTGAATCTTTTTTTTTTTTGCAGTGGATTTTAAATCTTTACTTTTGCAGGATAGCCTTAAATCAAAAGTGATTCAAACTCGACTTTCTACATGTCTGTAATTCAAATGGAGTTTTAAGCACAGACTTGCTAGGGATATGATTAAAAATGTAAGCAGTTGTTTTAATAGCTTCATCCTATAGAATTTCCAGCATATTTAATCTGCTTATCATACTTTTTTTGTAACACCTGATCCAAGTCTGTGAACAATATTGTCTACTTTGACCCAACCCTTGGGGCCTCACGGTTTTATTCTTGATAATGGGTTATCCTAAGAACTTTTCAAGAGGTCACCCATCTTGGTATTGCTCTTATTCAAGCACGTAGTTCTTAGAGTTAAACCACCATCCATCTCAAAAAGCCTTATTATTAAGTTAGTTCTAACTCTACATATATAATCCAGTAACTTTCTCTCCCATTCTTATATGGGATTCAATTCATTCCTATCCCCTACCATCCTAGAAGTCTGTCAGAAGTCACTCTTTGCTCAGGCTCCCTCGACCCCGACGTCATTTTTTGCCCTCATCAAATCGGGACGTTACAGGCCCATCAGCTTTTATCTGGTTCATCCCCGAACCACCACTATCGTACTGGAGGAGAGTTGGCTATGATACTAATTATAACACCTGATCTAAGTCTGTCAATAATATTGTTCGCTTTAGCCCAATCCTTGGGGCCTCACGGTTTTGTTCTTGGTAATGGGTTATCCTGATAACTTCCCAAGAGGTTACCCATCTTGGTATTGCTTTCATCCAAGCACGTTTAACTGCGTAATTCTTAGAGTTAAACCATCACCCATCCTAAAAGGCCTTGTTGTTAACTTGGTTCTAATTCTACATATATAACCTAGTAACTTTCTCTCTCATTTTGATGTGGAATTTGATTCATTCCTGCCCCATATTATTCTAAAAACCTATTAAAAGTCGCTCTTTACTCAGGCTCCTTCGATCCTGGTGTCACTTTTCGACCTCATCGGATCAAGATGTTACATTTTTCATCTCCATACGAGTGTGATTGTGAGACTCTGTTACACCATTTTATTTAGGAGTACTAGGCTTAGCATATTGAGGAACTATCCCAACCTCTTCTAAGAACTTAACAAAAGGTCTCTTTTATTATCCAGCTTCAGTGTATTTGTCATAATACTTTCTACCTTAGCTGATCTAACGATTTTAATAATTTTTTTTAGTTGTTTCTCGACTTTAGTCTAATAAACTTTGAACTTATCAAAAGCCGCATACTTCTCCTTAATCAAGTAAACATAACAAGAAAAATCATCAATAAATGTGAGTATATATTTGTTACCACATAAAGTGGTGGAGGAAGGCCCACTGATATTTGTGTGAATGATCTCTAATAGAATTTGACTATGAACAACTCTTTTCTTCTTAACCTTGGTCAATTTTTCTCTTACATAATTTACACAATCTCACAAATCATCATCATGATGCAGTTTAGGAAGAACTTCAGCCTTAATCAGTCTCTCAATTCTTTTCCTAGATATGTGACTTAAATGTTTAAGTCATAATGCTAAGGATCTTTCTTTAATTAGAAATCTCTTAACAACATGATTTTTTACATTGAAGAATAAATTAAAAGTGTTAAGAGACAGAGAGAATCTATACAATTTATCAAATAGATTATAGTTATCAATAATATTAGAGTTATAAATCCCACCAATTTTATTATTTCTAAAATTAAAACAAAATTCAGTTTTGTCTAACAAAGAAACAAAAATCAAATTCATTCTAAAAAAAGATACATAAAAAATGTTCTCTAAAATAAACTAAAAACTAATGTCTAACTACAATGTAATTGTTCCTATAGAATGAACTTCAATCCCTATGTAATTTTCGACTTTTAGATTTGAATCTCTCTCATTTGACTTCCTCAAATTCCTTAATTTTTTGTGTTTTGCCATTCTTTTTTAGCCAATTCTTATACTTATGATAGTCAACTTTCTTATTGTTAGTGTGTATGCCCTAGAAATCATTCGTGTTGTCGATTTCAGGGCTTATGATCTTGTATAAATCGTATATTTATTAATAAAAAAAGTAGTTCTTTATTTATATACGTTTACTGCTTCCTTTATTTTTCATGCAATGAATGAATAATGTATGTAAATTATCCGGATAATTTTATTTAATTATTAAATAAATTATCAAATCGTTCCCTATATACGTGGTGTTGATTGGACAACCATATCACATAGTAGGCATACTAAATATCGCCTGATGATATTATATGATAATATATATAGGCTGATAATATGAGTATTGTCATAAGTGTATTAGTGTGAATTTATAGTTGATGAACTATTTATCGAACATAACCAAATATCGATGAATCACATGGTATGCATATAATCAATAATTTATCAATAGATTGTAATAGTATGTGATGTAATCCTTTGAACTGAGACATCTAGAATCGGACTCTGTATGGATGAGTATATTTTATATAGTGTATAAGTGCAAGGCTAATCACGCCTTGTATAAGAAGTAGGTTTGGGTATGCTTTGTTCATATAGGTGTTTTGTTGACAGTTAAGATGGGATCCGTTCGCTTGACATATTAGGCTGAGAATTTTCATTGCCTTAGTCCGAGTCAAGTTTCTAAACGAATGTCAGTAAGATGTCTTGATTATAAGTATGTGACAACTGCATAATATTGACATATGATCGACGATTCGAAGGAGAATCGAGATTAGGGTTTTGACAGTCCATGAACTTCTATCTTGATTAGGATACGACGACGGAAGGATATTACTCACACGTTATGAGCAATCAATAAAATATTTGATGAAGATACTTCTTCATCGTGACTTAGGGACTATAGCGCATTGTTAGATACTAACCATAGTTGTTGAGCAATCGAAATGTTCAGAGTCGAAATGTTCAGCATATGTTCACGGTTGAGTCACAGTGAATCTTTATGGTTCACCAAGATCCTCTAATACTTCTTCACATGAGAGAGAGATTAAAATATTATCGGGAGAGGACTAGCACCCTCATGATAATAGAGAAATAGGTTAAAACCGATAAGTATAACGGTTATATGTATTAAACACTCTTTAATGTGTTAAATAAATAATATAATGATATTATAAGGTTATTTAATATAAATAACTTATCAAATTTGATAATAATGATTATCAAATATGTTAAAATATGATTTTAAAGAAAAATAGTGAAAATTAAATGAAATAGTTTTATTTAATACAAAATGATCATTTTGTCCCTAGTGTGATACATATGTGTGTAATTTATTGTAAATTATATATTTAAATTTGATAATTTTGATTATCAAACATATTAAAATATGATTTTAATATAAAATGGCGAAATCTAAATTAAAGTGTTTAATTTGGATAAAAGACCATTTTACCCTTATGTGTAAATGTGACCAAGGGCATTATAATAATTACCCAAAATTTATGGATTTTGTTTAATCCATTATATAAATTAATTTTGCCATTAAATTAATTATTTAAGTGTTAAATAATGAAATAAAAATTGATTTTTATTAATGGCCACAAATTAAACACATGTTATTATATCATTAGTTTATATTTTAATTTTGTGTTTAATTTCAATTGGTCCAAGTGTATGAATGAACACATCCAACATGAGAGTATTTGGATCATATCATTTTTATTTATTTAATAGATTTATTAGATAAATACTAATTAAAATAATGAAAAATATATAAGATATTTTCTATTTTTATTTTTATTAAGAAAAATGTTGCAAAAATAGTCCCTCTCTCTCCAAAATTTCGGCCAGCCATGGAAGTGAAAGAGGAGGATGGTATAAAGTAAAAAGGAGTTAGGTTTCTTGCTCTAAGCTTCATCATCTCTTCAAGCACTCAAAGTGAGCATTCAAAGCCTTAAGGTAATTTTGTTTGAAAAGCTTTGTTTTCTTGCAATTTAGCTTAGGGTTTTCTTGTTAAAAACTTATATTTCATACATGATTTATATCATAGAACCTTCACTTATAACCTTTTTTCTTACAAAAGAAACCTTTGAAACTTTTTCCATTCCCTTTTTCATTGTTATTCACTTCTCTTTTAGTCCCTTTTTGAAAATTTTAACCTTGGTTAGGAGTCCTATACTTCTTAAACTTCCCTTTGTTTTAAAGGTTGTTCGGTTTAGCTTTGGCAACTAAGTTAGTAAATTCACTCTTTTCCTCTTAATTTTCTCCTCCTCAGCTACATACTTGAAAATCAAATCATTAATCCTCTAAGTCTGAGCATTATAAGCTATCATAATGTTGTTAAACTATGGTGACAAATTATTAAGTGCATAGATGACAACAAAATCATTAGAATGTGGAATATCAAAAGATTTCAGTTTACATTAAAGATATACCATCTTCAAAATATAATTTCTGACACACATGGATTCAACATATCTCACATTAGTCAGGTCACTCATGAGATTTCTCGCATCTGACTTATCAAAAACTTCAAAAAGATATCTAGCATTGATAGTCTCAGATAATCCACTGAGTAAATGTCTTATTATAAATCTTTTCATGGCCAATATACATAGACGATTTTCTCTTTCTTATTTGATATAATAACTTTTTTCATCATAAATGTTATTCTAAGTAAGTGGTGATGGTGGATCTACATATAAAGTCAAATCTATGTTCATGATACCCAAAGTAAACTCTATATCTTGTTTTTATTTTTCGTAATTAGAACCAGTTAGAACTTCAATCATAGTGTTGTTATTACTCAAGCCAAAGGAAACTGTTTAGAAAAATTGCCACATGATTAATTAATAATAATGGATATCATATAATCAATATTGAGACCTCAAATATATTATTATTAGCACCCCTTTGGATATAGCAAATAATTCTATTAATGGTCTTTACGGATAAAGACAACTAATAATGACAACTAATAATGAATACATATAACTTAGAAAACATATCCCTTTTAGACAGATAAAATACTTCAAATTACATATTTAAGTCAAAAAAACAATCTCAAAATTTATTCTTTTTGGACAGATAAATTTCTTGATTATATTTCTTATAATGTCTTTAAGGCGAAAAAAAAATATTTTTATTAATTAAGAAAATTAATTGCCCATGTGAATTTTAATAATTATATTACTATGATAATGATTAATCATAAAAACTCGCAATTAATTTCTTAGTTATGAAAAACTTTAAATTTATTTTCTATTAATAAATAAATTTTAATTGACTTATGATTTTTAATGATGTATTACTTTGGTGATAATGATAACAAAAAATCATAATTAAAATTCTCTCATAGATAAAAAAAGTCATAATTATTATTTGTAATTTAATACCGAATAAGATATTAAAACTCTATATACCCCAAAAATTACAAAGAACATATTTGTAATAAAACAACACCTATTATATATATATATATATATATATTGTTTATACTCTATGATATACACTTAATATATATTTATTATATTTCAAAAATAAAATAAAAATCATAGAAATATGACATCACCAAAATCATCGAATTACGACCTTTCATACACCCTCACGCACCGTCACAAGTTTTTTTTTTATTTATTCTAGCATGTGTATCATATACGCTTAGATGTAGATCCATGTGTGCACGCAATACACGTACCTTCAACCTCTGGTTAGGTCAATTTTGACCTCTGTTTGTAATCCAAGTCAAAACGATCCGATTCATATCTGAACTTAATTCTTTCTATTTTAATCTAAATTTCGCGATTCCAAAGTTTAGATATGAGTTCTAATATGTTTTAAAATCGATTTTAGACTTATTTACTCAAAATTTGCTTGAAAAATGGCCAAACCCAAAAAAAATATTATAGTTTCAAAAAACCTAACCACCGTCAATGAAAAACAAAATTATAACCAAAATCTAATCTCCCGTGGCTCAAGAATTATCCCAAATCATTTAATATACATTTATCTATTAAGATAATTCATCAATTTTGAGTAAAACACAATAAATCGAAAATATCCAAATCAGATCAAATACAAAAAAAGTAAAATTATAATATAAAATTCTCTCTACACATAATAAATTCGAGCACATATTTTATATCAATCTAAAACTATTAATAAGAGGAATAAAAGCCTTAACTTTTTAATTAGATATAATAACAAAATCAATATAAAATATTACCAAGAATCAATATAGCCATATGAGAAAAAAAATCCATCCAAATAATTTATATTTGATTTTAAATCATATATGTACTGGCTTTAATATCAATTATAGAAAATTAAAAGCTCTAATCATTTATATATGAAAATAGATTACAAAGATTTAGAGTGAGATATGCACATGTTTGAGTCATAGATATAGTGTTTCGAGGATTAAGTGTTTCTCTCTATTCTTTACATCATAAAAGCATTAAGGTTTTATAACTTTTATGTACCATTTTTATTCTTTATATAGAGTCAAAAAAGGATCTATTCCACTTTAATTAGTTTTATTGGACCTTTCCATCAAAGATTTTAACATAATTCCATCATAACCATAAGTTTACACTCATTATCTCACTAATTCACTAAAGACGTCAAGTCTAATTTATTTTAAATTATCTATATTAGGCTCGTATACTCAATAACTAATTCATTAGTCTGTTTTAATACAATTATAAATGATATGATTAATGTAAACCTATAATTATTTAACATATTATATAATATTATCATATCAATTTGTATAAATAATATGTACAAGGAGTTTATATCCTTAATATTATTATAAGTTTTTTTAGTCCAACTAAAATTAAGTGAGAAAAAAGGGAAGTCAAATTTTGTTTAAATTTAAAAAATTAATAATGATAAATACGATGAAATGCCGTTATTTAAAAAAATAAAATCTTGATCATACAAATTACTTATGTAGTATTAAGATTTGAAAAACAATAATAAAAATAGTAATACTATAAATGCAATTTTTTTAATGTAAAATTTAACGTGGCATAAGAGTATTAGTTCTCATTTAGTCCATGATATTTATTAATATAAGTACCTTAATTTTATATTATCACTAATTAATATTATTATATCATATTAATTAATACAAAAAGTCTATATTTTTAGTATTATTCAAATAAGGATAGTTTTAAAGATACAAATTTTTTTATAATTTTTTATGTACTAATTAACGTGATATGATAAGATTAATTATTTTATAATTCATTCTATTTATTTATATTAATTATATTATTTTTATATTTTTATTAATTAATTATATCATACCACATTTATACATGAATTTGTAAAAAAATATTTTAGTGATTGAGATGAATAATAAATTTGAATGATTGATGATACGCATAATTATAAAAAGTATTATTAAAATTTTGAGAAACAGTTGTTAAAATTTTTTTATTCATATAAATTAATACGGCTAAATTTATATTCTTGTCATATATGTTTATGTAATTTATAATAATAATAATATTATTATTATTATTATTATTATTTTATTAAAACGAGTGAGTTAATTAATATGAATTTATTCAGTTTAAATCATAAATAAAAGCAAGGCTAGGCCGGCTAGGGTGCATTTAGTTGCAGGGCTGTAATTCTAGTGTTATAAGTCTCTATTTTTTATTTTAATTATTAATTTTGTAATAATTTTTGTAAAATCTCACTCTCTACTCTAAAATTATAAACATATGCACGCTCACATTTTTTAAATTAACTAGTCAAATAAAGTACACGATACATGAGATAAAAAATTAATAATTGTAATAAATGAATTAAAAATTAAAAATATAATCCCAAAAAATTGATTATTAGACTTTAGTTATAGGGATAGGCAAATTTAAATTGATCCAAATCCATTAAATCAATTTAAATGGATTTGACAAAATTTTGAATTGATCTAAATTGATATTTTTTAAATTGTGAATTAAATTAATTTTAAATTATAAATTTTAAAATTAAATTACTTAAATAAATATTTAATAATTATTATATAATAAAATAATATATTAATTATTTATTAATATTAAAGAATAAAATAACATATTTATCTTTTTAAAATTAAACTAAAAAATAAATTAAAATTTAAAATTTTATCTTTTAAATTTAATTTAAATTAATAAATTATTTTATTTTAAATTTAAAATTTAAATCATAAATTTAAAATGATTGAATTTATGATATATTATTAAATTTAATTTAAAATTTTAAAATTTAAATTATAATATTTAAATTAATTTAAAATTTTATCTTAAATCAATTCAAATGGTGAACACCATACCTACTGTCCGCTTCTCCCCGCCATCACGCGAGTTATGGCCTTATCTTTCCATGCATTCTACTGCTCACTCGTTTTGACTTTTTGAATCGGGGGATAATTTTTTATTAATATATTAATAATTTTAATTTAAATCCAAGTAAAATAAATGAAATTGTTACTCATAATTAATAAAAAATTTTGACTTCCCATTAACGGCAATAACCCTCATCACGTTCTGGCTTAAATCTTAATATTCAAGCCAAACATAAAGGTGAGTATCAAATTCTTATGATAAAAAATTATAAAAAAAATTATTAATATTATGATAATCTTGTATTTTTTGTTGTTGCCCATTCTTTGTTTGTTCTTTTTTTCATTTAATTTTAGTTGTCTTTATCGAAGATTTATTTTTTAAAAATGATAAATTTGTATTATTTTCAGCCTAATAAAATTAATATATTTTATCATATTCATGGTATAGCAATATTATTATGTTATGTTACAAATTTAAAAATAATTTATTATAAATAATATTTAATATTATAAATTTAGAAAACTAGATTGAAGTCACATAATGTCAATATGATATAATAATAAATAAATAACAATATTTAACTTTGTGGAAGAAAATAGAATTTTAACTTTTGAATTTAGTTTTTAAAAAATTAAATTATTTATTTTATTGTGAATATTATTTTATTTTTAATCACATTATAAGAATTTTAAATTATATAATAAATAATATAATTTTAAAAGGTATGGATTAGTGGGTAAAGATATTTTAGATAATATTTTTTGTATTAGTCTCGTATTTGAATTCAGAAAATACATTATTTGTAAAAATTTAGGATAATTAGAGAGTTTTAGTCCGGCTTTATATCACAACCCTAAATAATCTCTAAACATGAATGACATAAATAACTACATCCTATATTAATTTTGTATTTTATTGGATGTTATAATTTAAATACCGATGTTTTTTTTATATACAAAAAGAGAAAGAGATAGTATGATATTATTACATCGTTTAAGATACAAAATTTAAAATATAATTTAAAATTTTTAACATTATTTTCTATAAATTTTAATATATGTATATGTGAATTATTAAATTGGGTACAAATAATATAGTGTTCTGTTTCATAAGAACTTTGTTTGTTTTTAGAATTGAGTAATATTATTTATTATTTATGTAATAAATTTAGTAAACCGGTGGTGGTACGAAGGCCAAATTCCCTACCACATAGATGGATGCGTTGTACAGTTGGCGCAAGCTAGCGAAGAGAGCCCGCCGTGTGTAAATTGTTAACACGTGTAACATCACTTGCCACACCAATGTTGCTGTAACTGCACGTGCGACTGGGAACGCTCTTATTGCCTTATATCCTCCGTAGCTTTTAACAACCCAAAAAAAAAAAGAAAAAAAGAAAAAAAAAAAGAAAATAAGGGAAAAAGAAAAAAGAAAAACTAAATAAAATTGAAAATAAATAGCGTCTAAAAATTAGAACACCTGACACACACTTCAATGTAAACTCCAAATTTCACGAAATTAAAAATTGAAGAGAGAGAAAGATTTCCCTTAATTCTAGAGAGAGAAAGAGAGAGATAGGTGTACTCAATAAGCTTTATAATCGAAGTTTTTTTTTTTCTCAGATCACAGAGAGAAAAACTGTGGAAATATATATTTTGTATCTGATATGTTGTTAGTATTTGTGGAAATGGTTGATAATTATGTCGAATTGAATCTGTGAAGCACCACAAACTGGATTAGAGTGGGAATCTAGAGAGAGATAGTTAGGGATTTTTGATTGTACAATTAGGGCTGAAATTGGGGAATTGAAGAGTTTGATGTTAGGGTTTGGTGGTGATCAACTGGAAGCAAAGCGAGAAGGACGGAGAGTGGAGGAGCTGTACAATGCAACGGAGATAATTGATGGAGCAGAGGCAAGTATTTAGTTCTTAATTAGGGTTTTGTTTATTTAATAGACAGTAATTTGATTCTCTATTTCCGTGTTAATTGGTTTCTTAAAAGTTTTGATTAAATTTTTTGTTGAATTACAGGAAGTTAATTCGATGGGTTGGTATTAGGCTCTATTTGATTGATAATTTGGTGTTTTGTTAGTATAAGGATAGTCTTTGATTGTTTGATAGGCATTAGGGGTGTGGCTGAAATGTTTCCACATATTTTCCTCTTGTTGCGTTTGGTGATGTTTGTCTCTATGCTGTTAGTGATAGAGTTGCCTAAATTATAGAATATACTTATGATGTATTACGCATATCAGTTTTTCAGTAGCAGTACTGGGGATAGTAATTGATGTCAATTTGATGTGATTTTTAGATCACACTTGTACTGAGAGGGAATTGTCCCATGAAGGGACCAGTAGAGGAAATGATGGATCTTGATATTGAAAAGAATATGGTGAGATAACAGAGTAATTTACATTTAATGTTCTTATCTGTGAATGTCCTAAGGTTTGCAACTCGTTTTAATCATTAGAAATTGATAACAATTATGTTAAATCCGTCTAAGCATTTATAGGATATAAACTGATGAAATTGTGATGCTTGGGCCCTTACTAGCTCAAGCTTTTGGGTCAAGAGGCAATTTAACAGAGTCTATATCCAAGGACACGGGAACACCAATGAAACATTTAGAAGATTCTGATGTAGATACTTTTTGAGTCTTAGACTAAAGTATGCATATTTATGAAAATGGGTCATGCGACAGTACAATGGCTGTAGTTTACAATCCTCAACTTTTTCACTGTATTTTCCAAGTTCTTTGTTATATTTTTCAATTTTCTTAAATGTAAGTCATAAGCTGGGAAATGTAATTGAGAACTTGGGGTGTCCAATAGAAAAGCAAGTGAACTGGTACGAAAAAGTTGGAGCTGTCTGGCACAACTGATTGTAGCATTATGTTGTCCTATATATACACCCAGTAGAAAATGAAGATTGCTATATGTAAATGATAGGATTGGGTTAAAACAGTTGTAACTCTATACTCTGTTTGCTTGGTTTGTGGGAGAATAATATCCCATTCTAAGTGATACTAAAACTTGGAAAAAAGACCATCTTTTTGGAGGCTTACTGTAGTATCTGAGAATGCAGATCTAATTGAAAAGGTGCATCTTAATAATGCAAAATTTCATATTTTTATTGGACATGTACTGATATGATGCTTCAAGGATGATTGATAGATTTTTTGTTGCATTTTTATTATTTATTTTTTTTCTGAGATTGTATCATGATAGATAGGCAATTGAGAGTATAAACCATGACATAAGAAGTTAATTGGCAGTTGAAATTTAGGATATAGTAGTAAGGTGGTTGGCAACTTTACTTATGTCTCACGAGTGAGATTTGGTGGAGTGTGGAGGATATTTCATAGTGCAAGCCAAGATGCTGAGATTCACATTTGTTGGGAATCAAGGAATAATCACTTCCCAAGCCAAATGAGTGGTTAGATTTTTAGATAACAAAATGACGGGAATGCTAATTTTTATATCCTTGCATGAATATATACTTGAGGATCTGGCAGGATTTAAACATTCAATTATCTGAACAGTAACTTTACTTTTTGATAGTCTGTTTGAATGCACTATAACCTGGACATTCCTGTTGACTTGTTTTATTGCTTCATTGTTTTTTTTTGTTTCCTTTATTGACATGGTATTGTTGCTAACTCAGGTTCTACCTGCAAGTTTTGCTTTGGTGGCAGGAAATAATTATTTTGTTATCTGGATGGCGTGGCAATTTTATTTTTCTGGCTCATATTTGCTTAATTGACTCTTTGCTTCTTCTTTTTTTTTTAAATTTTTAGTAGGTTACATCACAGGTTGAAAGAAGATTTGGTAGGAGGTCCATGAATCGACAAAATCGTAAGAGAGCAGAATCTGGGACTTGTAACGTTTGTTCTGCTCCTTGTTCGTCTTGTATGCATCTTAACCTAGCTTTCATGGGATCAAAAACCAAAGAATTTTCTGATGAAACCTGTCGTGAAAATACTGGTAGTCAATACTCCATCAATGAGGGTGATGTTTTACATTCATGTAATGGTAGACCATGTGACAGCCTTCAACACACAGCCAGTGAAGCTAGTAACGTGCTTAGTGTTAATTCCATTCATGATTCTTTTTCTGTTAATGCTGAAAAGAAAGCAACTGTAAGGTCTTCTGATATGTCTGATGGTTCTGAAGATTTTGAAATGCATCCAAAATTGTCCTCCAGTGGACGTGGTGCAGTGGATCATCTATCTCCAAAACCTGAGAGTTTTTTGGACCAGAGAGTATCCGTAAATAAATATGACGATGTGAAAGGCGTAGAAGGGCATGATGACAATTTGTTGCATGTTTGTAGAGCTAATGATGCAAATACAGCTGTCAGTGATCATGACAGAAGTGCAGATGTTAAGAAATTATCTTATAACTCAGCTTCAGATTGTAGTTTAGGTCCAGAAGACACTGGGAAGGCATCATCTTCCCAGAAATTAGAGTCACCAGATATGCCTTCATTAAAAAAGGTTGATACAAGTGGTGGTTCTCCAAGAGGAGGAAGTCCAGTGTCTCATCCTCGAGGTGATAAGTGTCTTATTGAAGGCAGATCTGAGGTCTTGACAAAGGTCTATTCCAAGTCAGAAACAGCGACTGACAAGGATAGTGGGGAACCACCTGATGAAGCTTGTAAATCTTCAGTCCAAGATAAACAAGATTTGAAGTCCGCTTCGCTGGAAGAGTTTCCTGATGTGCAGCCTATACAAGCTGCTTCTAGCGATGAAACTGATGAGTCTGATGTTGTGGAACATGATGTAAGTAATAGGTTCTTTCATTTTTCTAAAATTATATTTAGATAAGTGGCTTGGAAAACATATACCAAGAACATTATGCTTAAGATTCTTGTAGCTTTTGTTTTAGAACTTGTAGTTGTTATTAAAAGTTTACTGGTCGCCCTTAAGTGTCTCTTAACACTCTAGAGGAGTTGATATGATCTACATGCATATCTTCTCTCTGTTTAGACTTTATTCCTTTTCAGTCTCTTGGGATCCTTCCTTTTTCCTTTATACATGTTTTATTTTATGTCATTTTATTATCTGTAAAGTAAACAATGCTTGCTAAGTGATTTTGTCTGAAACAGGTAAAAGTATGTGATATATGTGGAGATGCAGGGCGGGAGGATTTGCTTGCTATTTGTAGCAGGTGTAGTGATGGTGCAGAGCACACGTAAGAATATATTGCTCCTTATTTTAAATAGCAATGTTTTATAATTTTTTTGCTAATTTTTTGTCTACTGATTTTGAGTATTAACATTGTTATTGGTGTTCATCACAGCTACTGCATGCAAGAAATGCTTCAAAAAATCCCTGAAGGTGATTGGCTATGTGAAGAATGCAAGTTTTCTGAGGAAACTGAAAAGCAGAAACAAGGTAGGTAAAGCTGAATTAACGTCTGGGTTTCAAGAAAAATCATTATTCTGAGCATGAATAACCTACTGATCATTTTTCAAAATTGCATTTTGAAGGTGTAGATTTAGAGGGTAAAAAACCAAACAGAATGAGTACAAGTACCAAGAGCACAGGTAAGAGACATGAAGAAAATCCAGAGGCCTTGCCGGCTGCAAAAAGGCAGGCTATTGAAACAAGCCTGGGATCACCAAAATCATCGAGTCCTGGTGGAGCATCCACATTATCACGGGATAGTTCATTCAAGAGTTTAGACAAGGGAAAAGTAAGGTCAGCATCTTTTGGCAATCATTCCAGCAGTGATGTTGCTGAAACTGCACGATCTCCTAGTGGTCTACTGCCACAAGCTCCCAAGGGTATATGGCCTCTCCATTGGCTAGAAATCACTTTTTCTTATTTCCTCATGTTGTTTGTTCAATTTTTTTAATATATGTGCAAAACGAACAATGTTCTGTCTGATGTGATCCATTTGCTGTTATTCGAGTTTCTTTCTTCAGGTACTTTGTTAAAATCCAGTTCATTCAGCACCTTAAATTCAAAAGCAAAAGTGAAAATGGTTGATGAAGTTGTTCTTCAAAAACATAAAGGGACCAGAGAACAAGCATCCCTTGATACAAAGGAAGGGCTTAGCAGAGTGATGGGCAAATCTATGTCATTCAAATCTACAAATTCTGTCCGTCCAAGTACTGGCGAATCAAAGTTTAAAAGGCTTTCACCCACACCTTCGCATGTTTACGATCCAAAAGGATTAAAACATGTGAAAGAGCAAAATTCATTTGAAAGGAAAAACTTATCTAGGTTGGATCGACCTCTCCCTGGTTCGTCAGTGGCAACTTCTGCTGTCTCTATGCCTAAGATTGATCAGAAGCTCACGCCTCGTAGTGAAGCTATATCTCTTTCAGCTACAAGCAACAGCCAGGAGTCAAAGTTTGTAAAAACTGAAGGAAAGGGAAGTACCTTATCAAAATCAAACAGCAATATAGCTCGTAAAGGTTTAGAACCTCCAGTTACTCCAGGTATAGCACAACTTCCTAACAGCGAGAATGTGTTGATTCTATATTTCTTTTGTGCTCAATAATTCCACCTTTGTTGTACTAGATGCTAGATCGTTTTTCTTGTTTGTTGGGTTGAGTAGATTGTGAGACTCTTTTGCTGTTTGAACTATGCAGTTGGAGCTTTGTCTACCACTGGAACGTACAGTTCTGTTGAGCAGAAGCTGAACTTAATTATCCCAAAAGATGAACCATCATCCAGCTCTTCCTGGACTGCTGAGAAGCCATCTATTAATGTTAATGAAATTGTTCAGGATGGTTTACCTCGATCAATGGAATCAACAAATCAGGGTGAAAAAACCAGTTCTAGTTCCCCAAGGCCTACTCATACTACAGGTTCAAAAGGCATATTATGTCAAAAATGTAAAGAAATGGGTCATGATGTGGAGAGCTGCCCTCTTGGCAGTCCTGAGGTTTCTGGTGGTGATATCTCTGCTGGAAGGAATTCTAGAGAGGATACGGTCAAAGGTAATAAATTAAAAGCCGCAATTAAGGCAGCAATACATAAGTTGCCTGTAGCCTATGGGAAGAACCGAGTAAATGATCAATCAGATGGGTTGTGTGGGACAAACATGGATTTGAATTGCAAGAGAGCTTCTCAAGATCAATTAACAGTCTCTAATAAGATGAAAGGAACACATGAAGTGCAAACTAATAACCAAACAACTACCAGTAATTTGGAACCGTTTGGTTATCATTCCACTGATTTAGTGTTTCCTAAAAGAGTAGGGGATTCAGTTTCCTTTGTTCCTTCTCTTGGAAAGGCTGCTAAGAGGGACTGGCCTGATCGTGCTTGGGCAGAAACATCTGCCTTTGTGAAGATTTCAGCCATCCCAGAGCATGAATACATCTGGCAGTAGGATTCTTCTCTTACCTGTGAATTAGTAGTCTTTTCTTCTATTGGATATATTGCATTTGCTTTTCCTATATGTTTACATTATGTTCATTTGTAATTGTGTCATGCATCTGAAAGTTTCTTCAAGTTTAGCTTCTGTTGCTTGCATGCAGGGGTGGTTTTGAGGTACATAGAGGGGCAAAACTTCCAGACTTATGCAGTGGAATTCAAGCACATTTATCTTCTTGTGCATCGCCTAAAGTTCTTGAAATGGTGAACAAGTTTCCCCAGAGAATTCAATTAAATGAAGTACCTCGCCTAAGCACATGGCCAACAATGTTTCATGAGAGTGGTGCTAAGGAAGATAATATTGCTCTTTACTTCTTTGCCAAAGATCATGAGAGGTAAATATATGGACCCTTCTTTTCAAATTGGTAGTTCTCTTACTGATTTATACACTTTTGCTGCTTTCTAATTTTAATATTCTTTCTTGGTACTACAGTTATGAGAGAAACTACAAGTGTCTTGTGGATAGCATGATTAAAAATGATTTAGCACTGAACGGAAACCTAGATGGCATCGAACTCCTGATTTTTCCGTCCAACCAACTTCCTAAGAGCTGTCATCGTAAGCTTTAGTCTTAAAATTCTATCTTAGGAGCAATAAATATATACCTTTGTTAAATTTTGTCTACACGTTGAACGTTACCCTATGATGAGGTCTAGTGATGCATTTGTTGGAATGCTTATCTCGTGGAGGTAGTTGCATAAATTATATGCATGTGGACACTGATATTGTGGTGTTATCAGATACTCTACCTTTTTTTTGGTTTTGTTATATGCATCATTTTAAAGTTGAGTAATGTTACATGCGTGGAGGATCAGAACATGCTTGAAGGGAGCTAAAACATTTCCACTGTCTGTTTTTGTGACTGATTGGGTCATTATGAATCACTTCATGATTCACATTCTTTTATTTTATTTAGAACTGCTAGACCAATTGTAATGTACCAGAAGTGGAATGTCTAGACGACTTAAATACTTCCATATTTATTTTAATTTTAGTTTATACTAATTGCTAATATTTCACTATCTGTTATTGGCAGGATGGAATATGCTATTTTTCTTATGGGCCGTGTTCATGGTAAGGAAAGTGAGCTGTTCAAATTCCTCGAAGAATTCGTGTATTGCTGGTTCGAATACGGTGGCCGTCGACAGGGTTATTTCCACTGATACCATGTCTTTGCCTCAGAACTTATGTTTGTCCAAGCATATAGATAAAGGTTCAGCTGCAAGTGACAGTTCTCATAACTTTGCCCCGGTATCTTATGGTCCTAACAAGACATGTATCACAGTAAATGGCAATTGCGATAACAAGGTATCTTCTGTTCAGCAGACATCTATGGGTTCTCAACCCAACCCTGAGCAACAGGATCATAGACTTGACTCTAAGTTTGCGTCAATGTCTGCAACAAGTGCTTCATTGTCTACAGAAATTAGATGTGCCAGTCCTTGCCTGGTAGTGCTAACTTCCTTCTATATGATCTTTTGAGCCCTTTAACTATTTTTGTGTTTTCTGATTTGATTCTTGATTTGACAACGTTGTTTAGTTCTAATTTTTTTTCAGACTCTCCTGCCTTTCATTTGTTTCTCTTTTAATGTGTGGACTGCTTCTCCCTTATGATGTCCACAATTTTTCCTTTCCACGTATAAAATTTTTACTCCGCTTCAAATCTATACGTCAGAAAAGAAAGTGTATAGTGTTTCACCATTGTTGGTTTGGATAACTGCTTGGTTTTCATGTTCATGTGCTAATGTATAGTATATTCTTGTAGGCCACGAGTTTGCTTGTTGATTGTTTTCTTATATTGAGAGAAATTATCTGAAATACATGATTAATCAAAAACTTAAGAGATTAAACTAAAATTTCATGCACTTTCTACCCTGCATAGCTTAGTAAATTCATTGACTCTTCTAACGACTTTGTCTTTATTGAGTAAATAGTTAGCTTGTTTGGTTTGTGAAAACTGGCAGCATCATGGGTATTTTGTGTTATGAAGGATGGGCTATCAGGATTGTGCCATGGGTTTGGCTTTGGCCCTGCTTGTGTTATATATACACATGTAAAATATGTGTGCATGTAAGTGTCATCTACCAAATGGATAATCGTAAAATAATTATTCTTATCTGTTTTTCTTCTTTTTTTTCTTTTTTTAAGAAAGGGAATATAACTTCTAGTACTGAAATGAGATTTACAAAATTTTGTAGCTACTGGCCAAGCCGCTAGATAGGTAAAGATTCTACATGCTGGCTGTCCTCAATTGAGCTCTTTGTTGTTGTTATATGCTTTGCATGGTATTTTGTCCTTTATACTATTGACCGGGGATCCTAGCATCTCAATCTGGTAGGACGTACATGTTTGTGGTCAGTATTTCTTAGAAGTCATGTTGGATTTTAAGCTATAATTTATTAATGTGATGCGATGGTTCCCTTTTTGTTTCTGTTTTGTCCTTACAATGATGAATGACCTACTTAGTTCAGTCATGAAGAGCATTGCTTTCATATGGCGAGAGACATTTTTTCAAATCAAATTGTTGGTAGAACTTATTTGAGACCACTGACAATGGTATCAAATAAGTTCTCTACTCAACTTCATTTATTGATTTTGTATCTTTTCTATCCTATACAATTTGATTTTTGAATTTAAACTACAATTTATTCTTTGTTCACTTTTTGCCATCAGATTCTTTTTTGTGTATTTATTCACCTTAATGCTGACCTTGTTTAGTACTTTCCTTTTTCATTTTGAAGCTTTATATTCAGCCCTCTTTATGATTCATACTGATATTTACCCATTACTTCTGCAGGAAGAACATAATCTTTCAGATTGTGGACTGGACACAGAGGTCAAGCCATCTCTTCAAAAAATTAGAACCAGTATTAGTTCTAGCAAAGGTGAGATGACAGAAATGAATGGGAGTGCCTCACTTGGAGATGACAGTTCATCATTGAAGTATCTCCCTGTTCGAAATGAAGGTGTTGGTGGTGTGGGGAGTTCATCATTGACGAATTTTCCTGTTGCAAATATGGGTGCTGGTGATGTGGGGAGTTCATCATTGACGAATTTCCCCGTTGCAAATGAAGGTGCTGTTGACAATGGGAGTGTTAATGCTGAAAAGGTGACAGATATAAGAGAAAGTGACAGACATGAAATCAACCTTGAAAAGGACTTGAGTGATGATGGCTATATGGACACAGATACTGCTTTAGAGGGAAAACTGAACCTGAACTATAAGCAGTCTGATCACCAGAAACATGTACCCTTGGATCTTACAGGGATGCCTGCTGAAAATTTTTCTGGCACTATCCGAAAGATGCCATGGAATGAGGCATTTGTAGATATAGAAAGTAGTAGTAAGAAGCTGAAGACAGGTTTTGCTGGAGCATATGAACCTAGAAATTCTCGAGATAGAGATTCTTATCTTGGTGGTTTTTCATCAGGAGTCAATGATTTAGGTTCCAGTTCTTCAGTTGAGAAGAGATATGATGAACTTTCTGATAAAATGGTTATACCCAGGGACTTGGGATCTGCTGAGAGGTACTTCTTTCCTGTGGATTCACAGCGTGTAAAAGATTTTCGGTTTGGGGCCAACCCCATGTCGTGGAATGAGCTCTCATCAAAGGATGAGAATCAATTTCTTGAGGTGGTTCCAAATCTCGAACTTGCTTTAGGGGCTGAGACAAAACAACCAAATAAGGGAATGCTGCCTTTCTTTGTTGGACCCGTAGAGAAGAGTAATAACCATGAGAAGCCTCTGGATAAAGAAGTGGAGGAGGATGGCTCTGCTTCCCTTTCACTGTCCCTTTCCTTCCCATTTCCCGATAAGGAACCACGGAGTGTGAAACCAGCGTCAAAAACAGAGCAGCTACTGCCCGAAAGGCGTCATGTGAATACTTCGCTGCTCCTGTTTGGGGGATTCTTGGATAAATAGAGGGAGGTTTCCCGACAGGAAAATTGTGACAGTTTGTATATTACTGTTTTATGCCCCATATGGATATGAATGTACACCCAACAAATCTAAAGATCATGTTCCTGTACGATGATGATCTTCCATGGGCTTTTTCTTTTATAGGAGATAAACTTTCCATCTGTTCATAAACCCCCACAGGACGTTTCTAATAATTTTTCCTTTTTTTTTCTTTTACAATTTATGGTTTTTGAGTGCTGATTGTATATAAATAGAATCCAAGCCGGCATACCACCAGAAATTTCCAGACCAATGTTGTGTTTGGCGTTTGTTTTTAATTCTTTTGATTCAAATTGTTTTGTTATTGCAGTTGGTGCTACAGCTAAATACTACGCTTCATTGATTAAGTTAGTGTTCTTCATCCACAAATCCAGATGAGGAGGGTTCGGTGACCTTTGTGTTTTTGCCTCCACATCAGCAGGTCCTTTATCTGTGTACAGGGATAACAGAGAGACCGAGCTGGAGGACAAGATTGTACTTTGGTTGGCTCGGATCGCTTATTCTTCCGATGAGAAAGTGGTAGAATCCTGACAACGAAGCAAACCGATAATTTATGTCTTTTAAAATATAAATATTTTATATCAATCTTAAGTTGTACATTAGAGATTTTAATTTTTATGTAAAATATTTAAAATTTATGTTGTGAAAATAGTCAATGTAGTATATAATATAATACATCAATCAATGTGTTGTAAAAATTTAAATAATCTTATTTTTCTATATTTTTTTAATAAAATTATTGAATTTTCTTTAAAATAAGATATTATTTTACTGATAATATAAAATTCTAAATATTTTTATGATAAAATTAAATTTTTGCTTATAACATTTTTTCTTTAAATATCTGAGTTGATGCTGGTTCCCATTCGGAATTGGTGGGTCCCAAATTTACGTAGGCCTTTATCATAGATAGAGTTCAAATGGACGTTAGATATTTAATCGGCTTTGAATCTTCTTAGATGAAATTCATGAGTGATGATAATATTTAGCACATGTTTTTGTACAAATTAAGGATGTGATAGTTAATATTATATCATTAATTATATTATTATAATATTAATTTTTATATTATTTTATATATATATAAAGATGTATCTTTAGTCTTATTACTTAAAAAAAATGAATTATAATATTTAATTTATTAAATTAATTAGTTCTAAGAGTATTAAAAATATTTACTCTCGATTTATTAATATAATAACTCTTATGATCTTATATTATTTCACTAGTTAATTATTATTTTATAGGGTTATAGGAGTCATTATAATAATAAATTAAAGTTTTAATAAGTAATTTTGAAATTATTAAGATTAGTCAATTTATTATATCAAACGTTAGAAACCTAAATGTCTCTCTTTTGTCTAAATAATTTTTATAATTATATTACGTTAACTGTCATGTTAGTTAATATAATCGATGTGATAATTAATATAATATAATTATAAAAAATATTATAATATAAAATTTTCATATATTTTTTATATAAATTAATTTGATAATTAATATGGCTTGTGAATAAATTTTTTCTAAGAAAGAAATTTTAACTCTATAACCTAATAGCAGATATACAAACTCAATTATATGCATTCACAATAACAGCATATGATTGAATTTGTGTAATTAATCTTGTTCTATGTACATTCGATTATACATGATGAGATGACCAAGTTATATTGTTGATGTATGAAGATTTAGGTGTTCCAGAAATCACACATTGATTGGGTAATTTTAGTGAGGCCCGACCACAAGCTTAAGCCCATCATACAAACTTAACCTCTTTAATAGATCCCCTAATACGGTGTTATCCCAAAAACTCTACATATAACATGGGAAATAAAGAGAATGCCTCGGTTAACTCACCTGAGGCCATTAGTCTGGGGTCTTTTTTAAGCTATTTTCCGTTGATCTATACTAAAAAAAAAAACTTTTAACAAACATCATTCTAGGTCATGTCTTAAGAAGTCGGTCTGGTATATTCTACATACAATGTTGAGGGCTCGAGGACATCCATAACATGTATAACTTGTCACACCCCGAATCGTGGGATCCATCTATAACAGACACCACAGACCTTCAGGATGTACTCAACCACACAGAATATCCCCTGTAGGCCTGTAAGGCATTCACAAAACCTGTTCTGAAAATACTTCCAAAATCAATCTAACCTAACACCCAAACTCCAAGTATATAAAACAATAAACCACAAACACTTCGAAATATATAGATATAGCTGTGTGCACACAATAAGTAAAACAATCATCATAATAAAATTTACGGGATCCATCTGTCCCAAAGTAATATAAACATTTATTACAA
>JAVXUL010000009.1:16105197-16134015 GCA_035590515.1 Trichilia minutiflora
AATAAGGTAGTTAACAAGCAATTGAATACAAAGATATGACTAAATATACACCTAATATACAACTAATATACTCGGTAAATATTAAATAATAAAACAGAATTTTACACTCCCTATGGTATTCTCCAATAAAGTATATGCACAATATTCTATAGAAGAAATCCATACAGACAATGGATATCATAGATCTCAAGAACATGCAAGAAATCATTTGCTTAATGCCCAAATCAACAGAGTTTGTGCTACTTTTAATAAGTTGGGTACATAAATTTGTTTTAAGATTATTAAGGTTGATGTATAAAATTTTCAACAATTCTTCTACATCAAATAAATAAATCTTGTGAAGATAATGGTGTGCTGATCGAAGGTTTTTTTATGATTGAACTTGGATTTTAGACAAACTGTCTATATACCCTTTCTTTTTCAAAATCAAATCAAAACGTGGTTCTTTTGTAGAAGATAATGGTTTTTATATACCAATAATTGGCTAATCCTAGAGACTTTTGAAATCATTCTCCATTAATGCATCGGCCACCTTCTCTTCTTGTAAGGAATTTTAGGAGAAAAATAACTACCCTCAATTATCTCTAACAAGCCTCTAATTTTTAATAAAAATTTATTTTTAATGAAAACTATATTTTGTATAGACCTCTCATGGAAGACATAGGCACCATATACGATGCGTGAGATTGAGTATCGAGTGAGGGAGCTATGTATAGAGAACATAAAACTCAACATTGAGCCACAGAGCTGGACATAGAATACATAAGGCTTAACATTAAGCCAAAAAGCTCATAAAACAATTTTTGTAGTTTTGCGACTGAAATAGATATTCATACCTTTGCAGATAAAGTTGATATTTATAGTTTCGTAACTAAAGTAGATATTCATAGCTTCGTGGCTGAAATAAATATTTCTAACTCCGTAATTAAAGTAGATATTCGTAACTTCACAGCTAAAATAGATGTAATCTCATCTGAAAAACGCAAGTAGATTTACATCAAGCGAATGAACTTGATATTATTGAGTGAATAAGCTTGTCATCGAACGAACGAATGAAGTATTATCGAACAAATGAACTCAGTATTATCGAACGAAGGAACTCGACATCGAGCGAATCAGTGCGGCATCGAGTGAATAAACTTAGTATCGTTGAGTAAATAAATTCGGCATCATCGAGCAAATGAACTTGTTATCATTGAGCGAATAATCTTGTCATCGAGCAAATGAACTCAGTATCATCGAGCGAATAAACTTGACATCGAGGGAATAGACTCGATATCATCGAGCGAATAAGCTTGACATCGAGCAAATGAAATCGATATCATCAAGCAAATGAGCTGGTTATCGATTGAATGAACTATATATCATCCAGAAAATAGCTCAAAATCAATTTGCAACAGAAAGATAACCAAAAACAAGGCAGTACAATGGTAGAAATAATAGAATTTCTACAACAAAAAATCTATGTAAAACAATAGTAGAAATCCGTGCATCAAAAACAGTGACAATATGCAACCATAATGAATCGCAAACAGTGGCAGAATGTAGAAATAGTTACAAGCTAGGCTCATTTTTCACATATACATATAAGTAAGAGCATAAAATGAAACTACGCCACCGTCTTGCTTGCCCCATCAATATCTATTCAAAATTATTCAATATATATGTGTTAGAACATATGGTTAAGAGTGCTGCCATATGTTTTATTTACTGTTTTATTTTACTTATAAATGTTTTAAAATAATGTCCTAATCTTTAGGAGTTAGTTATCTCATTTTCAGCATATTCTCCACTTTAGCATAATTCTAGGATCTTAGTTACATGTTTACAATTTTCTTGAAACGTTAAAGTAATAATTCAAATAGAAATGTAGCAGTTCCTCCCTTCAATCAAATGTGTGTTATCTTTCTTGCTTTTCTAAAACTATCACCTGCAGCAAACCAAATAACTTTGCAAAACACCAACAGTATGTGAGCATGCAAATAATTTAATATACATGAACAAGAATATGGAATGAAATCATATAAATCAATTCAGCAATCCTTTAGCATATATATGAGTAATATTGTTTATTATGTATACATGTAGCTTTGTCACGCAAATTTCAGTATATGTGTAAACAATAATACTGAATACAAATATCTTGTACATATTGCCTATTTCATGAAATCAAGCATTCAATTCAATTCCACATTTTGCATACATGCATGTAAGATTATTTAGCAAGTGTTTAAAGAATTTCTAACAAAGTATTAAATATCTTTGTGAGTGCCAAAATTCAATAAAGACCATGCAATTTTAATAACATGCATATTAATAATTTCTAAGGCCAATCTTAGTAGACATGTACCAGAACTCTCATGCAAATAACATTAAACTTTTGTAATCGCTGTTAGATGATTAATATATGGCTAGTATTTATAACTGGAATTGAAAAAATAGAGTGTTATAAAAACTTCTCTGGGATAAAAAATAATTCCCTCTTTCAACAATAATAAGGTGAATTCACTTATTTCTTTTTCTTGCATCTTCTACAAATTTTTTCTCCTTGATTTTGGCTTATTCTCAAATCTAAAATCATCTTCATTGTAATCAAAACTTTTCTTCGTGCTTGAAATTAGTTGAATAACCTTTTACTACTGTAATCAGAGTCTTTTAGTTGTCCTGCCTTCAAGTGAGATATAGTATCATATACATGACCCAAGCCTTTGAACAAAGTAACCATTGGATTGCCGCAATCTATGAAAACTTTTATGATTTGTAAAGCCATGCCAACTGTTGATAATGAAATCCTTAATTCTCGTATAGTTGAAAAACCGAGAATGATGAAACCAAAACAATAATAAAAGATAGTAAAGCATATTCATAGCTCAATGATAAGATCAATTCATTTGCTTGAATCCTCTCTAGATGAGACGGATGAAATATCTTAGAATGAGACGATGAGACCTTGTAGTTAAATGAGATCTCGGGATGAGATGATGAGATGATGAGACCATCTTGAAATGAAACCTCGTCGGATGAGACCTCTAAGATGAGATGATGAAATGATGATACCATCTCGGGATGAAACCTCGTCGGATGAGACCTCTAAAATGAGATGATGAAATGATGATACCATCTTGGGATGAAACCTTATCATATGAGACCTTATAATTGAATGAGTCATCGTGATGAGATGATGAGATGATAAGGTGATGAGATGATGAGACCATCTTGAGATGAGATGAGATCTCTGGACTGGATGAGACGAACGAGATCACCTCAAGTAGGGTCGAATAAAATCACCTCAGAGTCAAATGAAACCACCTCAGGTCAAGTTAGATGAAATCACCTCAGTATCGAATAAAATAACCTCCAATTAGATAAGATCCCCTCAGATCGAGTTTGATGAAATCACCTCGGGGTCAAATAAGATCACCTCGGGTTGGATGAGATCACCTCAGGTTGGGTAGAATGAAATCACCTCCAAGTCAAATGAGATCACCTCCAGTCGGATGAGATCTCAAAATTAAAATCTATTGCTCATGGGCCAAATCTAAAAATAAAAATTACAAAACTTCATCTTCACCGTTCAGATTGTAAAATCATATCTCACAATCGTCAGATCAAGTTTCAATATGGTTCAACGGATAATAAATCCGTTTCTGTATTTTGACGAAAACTGAACAAAATAAAAGAAAATTTACAACTTCATATATTTGTGGGTTATAATTTACAAACTAAAACTGGAGCTAAAATCTAAAAAATCTCATCTTTACAGTTCAAGATTATAGGATAATATTTTAAATACATCCATGCCAAATTTCAGTATGATCTAACAATTAACGAATCTATTCCTGGGTTTTAATGAAAACTAGATAGAGTGAAAAAATCTGAAACTTTTACCTATTTGTAAGTTATTGTTCACAGATCAATCTAAAATTATAAACCACAAAACCCCATATCTATCGTTTAGATTGTGTAACAAGATCTTAAAAACATTCAAACCAAATTTTAATTTGATCCAACGATTAACAAATTTGTATCGATATTTTGATAAAAATTAGATGAAGTAGAAAAATTCCTTTCTTCACTTACTGTCCCGCTATCTTTCTTGATTTTGTTGAAAAATATTTTCTGTAAACGATTCCCATATATAGTACCACATGTTGATGCATAAAATTTTCAACGATTCTTGTATGCCAAATAAATAGATCTTGCAACAATAATGATGTGATAGTTGAAAGTTAATAGTGTGATGATCGAAGGATTTTTTTTGTGAATGACCTTAGATTTTGACCAAGCTACACTTTTGTTTTTTAGATCAAATCAAAATATAATTCTTTTTGTAAAAGATAATTATTTTTATATATTATTAGTGGTTAACTCTAATCAAAATATAATTCTTTTTGTAAAAGATAATTATTTTTATATATTATAAGTGGTTAACTCTAGAGATTTTGGGACACTCCCCGTTAATGGGTTAGCCATGTTCGCTTATTGTGAAAAATGTTTAAATAAAAATAATTATCATTAATTTTCCCAACAAATACAGATAATGTTGTTACACTAATTATAGAAGTGCCAGACAGCTAACTACCCACAGTTTTTGGGCTCTGGAACAAAGAAAACAAATAACTACATAAACAAATCGCACGAAACTAACCGAAACGCTAATGGCAGGATTCAAACCCACCACTGAGGTTTCACCAGTTGCACTCTACTTGCACCCACAACTCTAATTTCGACTAAAACATTAAATCAAGCAAAGATGCAACAATCAGAAAGATGAACAAGCTTATAATAGTATGTCCTGCGAAAGGAAATGAAATAAAATTGAAATTATATCAGAAAGAGTGAAAAAGAAACACTAGATACCCTGGGACAACTCGCAGCAACCACGGACTTCGACGGAGATGTGAGAAGTCAAGCAAGTGGCTGCGACCACGCTATGGAGCGGCATTAACGATTGTGTGCATCCTAAGGCTCCAATAGTTTTGACAATACAAAAAAGTTGTTACATTAAAATACTCATAACAAATAAACAAACAAACAGTTGTTTATGCGTTTTATAGTTACAGCTACTATATTAAGCGGGAAAGGGTACCTGGTAGGGAGGGAAAGGAGACGCCGGTGAGAGAGGAGGCGATCGGCGTAGAGTGATGGTGATGAATGGCGGAGACGAGGGAGGGATGACGTTGATTTTGATCTGATTGACGATAATCTAGCGGCGGATATCGCTGTCCTTGGTAGAGATCCGCAGCGCCAAACCATTTTTCTGGCTTCTGTTTTGAGCATCGACCTTCAACAGTACAAAATGTAGAGCGACGACAGGTTTATTTAGAATTTAAACTCTATATACCCTATACGGCAGCGTTTTGTTTGTACTTATCCCATAGGACTTTGGAATTAGGACTTTGGAATTAGTAATTAACTGATATGCTGATTGGGTGACTTTTTAAATTCATTAATATTATGTTTGGTAGCTTTTTAAATGTTTAAAAAATAATTTTTATTTTTTTTTTAAAATAAAATTTTAAATTAAGATAAATTTTTTTTTTAAAATTATTTGGTATAATAAATAAAATAATATTTTTTTTATTAAAATTATCATAAAGAATATTTGATTTAGTTAAATCAAAATATTTTAAAGAAGGAGTTAAAGAAGGATATTTTTGAAATAAAATAAAAATTATCTGTGTATTTAATAAGAAGAAAAGAGAAAGCTCCTCTTTCCTAACTTTTTAAAAAGATCTTTTTTATACTTTAAATGCAAATTTTTTTTTTTATAAAAAGTCTTTTCATTTTTATTTGTTTGACCTAGCTTTTAATAAAAAGAGGTTGAGAAGTAAAAAAAACTGAGCCAAACAGATACGAAATTCAAATAGTAATGCTTACACTTTTGCACAAATTATTTGTATAAATTTAGGATATAATAGTAAATATGATATAATTATATTATTATAATATCAATTCATATATTAATTTATCTAAAAATTTTATATATTTAGTATTATTATTTTTAAGAAAAAAATATGTTAAATTTTAACATTATAGTATAAAAAATATTCATTAAAATTTTAATTCATTAATGCAATACTTTAATTAGTATTTTAAAATTATTAGGACTGATTAGTCTATTAGACCAAACATTAAAAATTGACATTTATTCTCTTTTATTTTTATAATTATATCAAATTAATACGATTTGGTAATAAGAATAATAATATTATAATACAATTTTTTTTGTACAAATATATATTTTTTTTATAAATTGATGTGATAATTAACATCAGTTGTTATATAATTTATTCTTAGAAGATGTGGTAGATGTAGTTATATTACTATATAATATATTTTTATAATAGTAAAAGAAATTAACCCAAAAAATTTATGTGATAATAGACACTACTATTTTTCACTGTGTTAATATAGAATTTAATTAAAATATCAAGTATAAATATGTAAGAAGAATTTGTATGTAAATGTGGCGCGTGACGCGTCTAAATAATTGAACTGGTGCTGGTTGGTGGTTTGCACCTGATGTGGTCCATGTGGATGTGGGTGAAAAAATAAATGAAAACTTCGACCAATAGGCTATAAATTGGTTAGGCGGATGAACCAAAGCCCTTATGGCATTGGGCTTATCTGTACAACTGGTGCTACCTGTTTAACATTGTCTATTACAGTATTACCTATAATATTCCCTTGAAGATATTCCCACAGCCATCTGAAAGCTGTATGAATTTTCGTCAACTGGATTTCATAATTATCCGTGTTACAAAATATCACTGATTGCCTGCCATCCTCCCTCTCCCTCCGCCAAATTTGCTCACTCTTCTCTCTCTCCTCGAAAACTAGTTTCAGTTTCTCTTTCTAGATATTTCTTTTATGGCGTCCTGTTTTTCTTCTGTATCAATCTCAGGTATCTACGGTTTATTCTTTTGTTAATATAGTCATTAGTAATTATTTTATTGTATTCTGTTTGTCTTTCACATTTAAAATTATCTTATATTTTTAAATCTGATTTTTGTTATTTTTCACTAAAGTCTCAGATATGAGTGAATTATGAACTCAGTAATGCGTTGGATTTCGTTATAGGTGATTTTCAGTGAATTGTTTCTTGCTATTACTTTGATCATAGTGTATGTTTTCGTACTAATCGGAATTCACTGATGTTGATTCGATGGTTTGTAGTGAATATGTATTCTACGTAAATGAACGCCAATGCCATAGTGTTAGAAAGGAAAGAAACTAAGTAAGAAACGGAAAAGGAGACGGAGAAACTATTGAAATTAAGTGATTTTTAGTGGTGCTAATTTTGGACAAAATTATTATTATTATTATTAACTGATTTAAGATTGAAATATTGGTGGAAATATCAATGTTGGAAAGAATAATTTTGTTGCTCTTTGTATTTAATGTTGTTATCTGAAAATCATAGTGATTCTGTTTCTTCTGTTCATCAACTATTAAGAATGTCCTATTTGATGATTGCTTGCATTTGGGTGAAGGCGGATCGCATCTGAAGCCACGTGAGCTGTCATCTGCAAAGTCTGTTACGTTTGGCAAAACAGCGAAGCTGATAGTTCAGAGGAAAGGAAACCAGGTGGAAACCAACCACAAGTTTGTCATTCGTGCAGAGCATCGGTATCTTCTTCTAGACTCCATTTTTTGTGAAATAAATTTAAATAAAGCACTAGCATGATCATTTGTAGAAGAAAAATATATGTTGAAACGTCTTTGTTGTTTAGATTTTCATATTTGTGGTTTGCTCTTCTTGCTTCCCCAAGATTTTAGGGCTTGCCAGGGGGCCCAGTTTCAGTATACTTGCACTGTATGTTCATCTGTCCCTATTTTTTGTTACTCTTGTGTAATATATGCAGTGAAGGCAGTCAGGGAGGAGGTGGTGATTTTATTGCTGGTTTTCTTCTAGGAGGTGCTGTGTTTGGAACTTTAGCTTATATCTTCGCCCCTCAGGTGATTGAATTTCTACCTTTTACTTTAACGTAATTTCCTGCAACTACCATTTCAGCATATGTAATGAACAACCAAATGATTGACTGTTTATTTGCTGAATAGGAGGAAAAGTTTGTCTGTGTCCTTCTGAATTGCTTGAATAGTATGCATAGCATGTATGCATACCTTCGTGATTTCTGCCCAAATTAACTTCTACACATAACAAACTAGCATTTGTAGCTTTAATTTGGAGGATGTATAATGATAAGTGACGTGGACGTATATGGAAGTATGGGAAAATAAGGGAAAAGTAAAATGCCTCTAAGTGTTTAGTAAACTTATGTTCACTTACTTTTCTCTCCAAATTTATATTTTTATCTTTCTTTGTATTTTATTTTAATTCAAATTTAAGGACAAGTTTACCTTAGCTATGCTTAAGATTAGCCTAATTTGTTAGTATAAAAAAGGCTCTAATCTTAGAGTTTAGGACTAGAAGGTTAATTATTGTTTTAGAGAAATTTTACTTTTTTTCTTAAACTTTAGGGTTTTCATAATTTTCTTTATGGATTTCAAAGTTTTTGAGTTTTAATCTTATGTTGCACTCATATAAACACACTATAGGCTGCATCAATAAGTTAATAGTGGTAGTTGTGCATGCGTACTGTCTCAGAAACAGGTGTAAATATGGCTTGCCATCTATCATGACCAAGAGATTACTGTCCTTTGCAAAGATTATAGAAAATCAGTGTGCACGATTAAATTTTTCTAAGTTGTCATACCTTGCTAACTACTCTCTTTATGACAAGAGCTTTATATCTTTCCCATCACGGCGTGTGTTATCTTATGCATTAGATATGTAGAACTACACTCTGAACTGAAATCACTTTTGGGGTGTCAATTAGATAGGCTGGTTGGCCCACTTGTCAATGAATTAGAAATGGGGACTGATCAAAATTTGTAAAATTTATAGCTTTTCCTCTCATCTGTGTTGTGTAGAGACTTAATTGATTCTGTAAAATTTCAGTTGTCATATGCATCATTATCCATCCCCTTATTATGAAATTATAAAGACACCACCAAGTACAAATAGAATTTATTTTTCTCAGCTTTCAGATGTTTTTGACACTCCTTAGGTTCACAACCATTATACTACTTTTTGGAACAGGTCTAGACTTTTATGGAGCAAAAACATTGGAGAATCTGCATTTTTTTTTCACTATTTGTTTACTATTAAATTTTATATAATAATGTTGGACTCTTCAATGAAATTAAACCCTTCCAAATGATAGTTTCTCAACAAGGTATGAGATCAAGAGGTCTTGTGCACAATTGCTTGGTCGTATGTATTTGACTTTGATTATGTAACTAAATGGGACTATACTATGGCTGATTTAAGCATGCGATCAAATTCTCAATATTGTTTGTTTTGTTTGGATTAGTGTTGTGTATCTTGATCATTGTGTGTTTGTGTGCATTTGGATCCGCATAACAAATCTGAGAATTAAAATAGTGTCTTGCAAGCGAGGGAGTTACAGTTTTAACACTATTGTTGAGCCTTTTCCTGTAACTTAAACTTTCTGGATTAACAGTTTCTTAGTAACTATCAATCGCTATTTTTGTCTGGGTGGATTACGTATTCCAAGAGTATTAGTGGGCTTCACAATTTCAGGGTGACCGATTGTTGTTATAAAACCTTAACCGTAATGTGATAAATTGTCAGTGTGTGAAGTACAGGTATAATTCTGGATTGTTCTTGCTTTGTTTTTTATCAGATCAGGAGATCCCTTCTAAATGAAGATGAGTATGGTTTCCGGAGGGCCAAGCGACCGATATATTATGATGAAGGTTTAGAGGTAACAATTGTTCTCTCCATTACTTTGAACAAGCTGGGTGTTGTTCCATATTTTTTATCCTTCAAACTTTGAGTTGCATCTTTCTTTCAAAGCAGAAGACCAGGCAGACCTTGAACGCAAAGATAAGCCAACTTAATTCTGCTATTGACAATGTATCTTCACGTTTGAGAGGTGGCAATAGTTCATCTAATGTGCCTGTGGAAACTGACCCAGAAGTTGAAGCCACCATGTGAGATGTGTTTCCTAGTTCCAAAGATACTGGTTTTACTTGGGTAACAATTTCTAAATACCAATCACATAATGCTTCAAAATTTCATATGTAGAAATGTGTTCACGATGTTATAATTAATTTGAGGTTATTTTTACATGCCAAAAACTTAAAAATGTGTAATATTCAACTTAGTTGAAGTTGCAAAACCTCTGTTTTCTCCTTAATACAACTAGAGAGTTATGGATTGGTGATTAGATTAAGAACTCAAAACCATTCTTAGAGATTGGTGATTAGATTAGGAACTTGAAACCATTCTTAGAGATCTGACCAACTTTATGAAGGAATCTCTGCTTCCTCCTCTTCAAGATTCAACAGCAAATTCTGTAGCCATTTAATTTTCCAAAATAAAATGTTATGCAAATGATAATATATAGAGAAACTAATAGTGCCAAACATTTTGATACATGAAAGAAAAAGGGTCTTCTTCCTGCTGCTGCTGATGTCTTTGAAGTTTATTTGTAATAGATGCGATATTATGATGTTGTCTAGATCAATGAAATCAGGTCAAATCTTGATTAGAATCTTGACACAATTAGGTTACTTCAACAATTCAGTTATCTTGTTAATCTCTTCTAACGTAATTTCATGAGTCAAAAGTTCAACCGGTTGATATTCCTACAAAATTTTATTTTAACTAAAGATGTTACAAGTTTCTTATGATTCAGAAATGAAAATTTTGTGCAATGGAATTCCTGTGCGTTATTTTTGCAGTTTTGGAACAAAAATGGAAGATTGGATTTGTATTTTAGCCCTCTGGTAATGGTACCCTTGAAAGTCGTTCCATCAAACAAAAGCATCACATCAACTTCCACGCTTTTGTGATTTTGTGAATTAATTAACATATTTCTGTCTTTTCCCTGTCCATCAAAATCGAATCAACTAGCCTGTAATCATCTCTCTCTATCTCAACGAGTTAGAATGACTATAATGTCATAACGATTTAATCGATTATCCATTTGTAAAGATATTATGTACGTCTTATCATACCAAAAAAAAAAATGTTTTTTTTGTTTATAAGCTTACCCTCTTTTATGCTTCAATTTCCTGAGAAGGCAAAGCCCCGGAGCACTCAAATCTATAATCCACGCCCGTTTCATTATCTATTGTCTCCTCCACCAATTCTGAAATAGATTTATGAGATGGTTCACGAGGATTTATAAAACCTGTCATTCCAAAAGCCTCTCCCTTGTCTTTCTTCCATGGGTTCTTGTCTATACCAATTATTTTAGCTGCTGCTCATATTTTAGCTCCATTAACGATCTGCAATTACAATCACAAACTCCTTTAATTGATGATTAATTAATTTTATATCTATAAAATTGTTGATTTATATTTTTAGTCCATACCCCTAATCAACAAGGCCAAATACAGTAACTGTCGATCCTTTTTCAACCTTGAAATCCTTCGAAGTTGTACCAAACCCAGTTGAGAACCCAGCCGAAAGGAAAATAGCATGTGAAAGAGGTATTTTTGGTTCAACTTTCACAGCATAATTTGCCTTAACAACTGTATATTAAGTCCATGTTGCCCAAGAAAATGTATGATATAATTTTTGTCCTCTTGAAGTGTTACCAGCATTAAACCATGAAGGGTTAATGAGTATTTTAGGCCTAAATTGCTGATACCTGATGTGCAATTTTCACATTCTTTACATCCTCCAACATACGTTGGAATCACATCATCTCCTTCTTCCAAGTTTTGTACTTCTTTCCCAACACTCTGAACCACCCTGCAAAGCTTAAATAATAAGAAAGTTCGGATTTGATAAATTAGTAAGGCTAGTCATTTAAAAATGTATTTCAAATAATATAACATGTATTTATTGGATAATAAAAAGGTGTAATACATTATTTTAAAATTTTTAAAAATTTATTATCCAATAGACACATGACACCTCATTTATTACGTTATTTAGAATATATTTTTAAGATGATTTACATTATTATTATTATGTGGTTCAAATTATTTTTCATGTTGAAATAAGAGATTAAAAAATTAAAGATAAATAACAATTTTAGGTATGGATGTTTGTATTTTTAGAATTTTTTAATAAAAATTATTGATCTTATTTTATAAAAATTACGATGTTCACATTAAAAAATACGTGTAAGAGGGTCATTCCTACCAATTAATAGTTTATTTTTAGATCTTTCAATTCATTTATTCAAACTATATATATATATATATATATATATATATATGATATTATGATTCATTCATAAAAATTTTTTAATTTATTTATGCTAACTACTACAGTGATTGCTAATTAAAAAATCAATGTAAGTTATCTATACTCACATGCATATATACAGACATGCAAAAAGTATACGTGCCCTAAAACACGAGAATAATTGGGGTGAAAAAACCGTAACAATTGATAATTAATATCTACTATTGGTTCAAAATCAAATACCCAATAAACCCTAAATAGATAATTAAGGAAATAATTACAGTACTAATTACTTAATTAAATTCCTTAATTACTGCTTGAAATCCATGAATGCATAAGATATCCGTATGACAAACACAAACTTTCGATGCCTTATGCCTTTGGAAGATCTATTTGGATTTTTTCCACCTTCAACGCATCATGATCATCATCTGATGATGATGACCAACAAGAAGACACAAACGAAGCTGAATATATATATATATATATATATGAGTTAACTCTTTGGGTAGACCGAATGCTTTTCTTCTTTAGTCTATTATTACTTTATTAGTGTTTCACTTTTCGACGAGAACAGTAAAATTATTTATTTATTTATTTATTTTCGTTCTAAGTTTCAGTAACCCTTTCCTATTGAGAGGGAGAGGGTTCAACTCTCAGACTGTTTGGTGAGTGTTAAGCACAATTATACCGATACTAAATGAATGAAGTATACAATGATTATTAATAATTTAATATATATATATATATATATGAAAATATCTAAAATTATTAAGAATAAATTGTGTTCAAACTTCTTTAAACAAAACAAAACCATTCGCTTACAAAAATAATCCTATTAAAATTTAGTATAGTATCGTAAGACATTCTATTTAAATTATAAATGATTAATTAAAATTGAATTCAAAATTGTGGATGATTAAATACTACTGAACTTAAAGGTTTAAATAAATATGTAATGGTCTAATAATAGTATATGTAAACTTTTTATTTTAAAATAATAGTATAAATTTTTATTCATTAATATTACAATTTTTTTTCTTTAAAATCCATGTTTATGCATAAATTGATGAAATGAACAACGAAAAAATAATAAATTATTATTGTACTCAATAAAACCTGTATTTATAGAAAACCAAAAATTAGTCGTTGGAGAGTTTGTGGAGAGATCCATCCGAGAGTTGGGCTAGTTGTTGGAGAGTTTGCGGAGAGATCCACTTGAGAATGAGAGATTTGCTAATTTGTTTACAATAGATTTCGTATTTCGAATATTTTTCTATCTACAGCATGTGAATGTTGAGTTGCTGATCTATTTTTCACTCTTATTAATGAAAAGGCTATAAATTAAATTGAAAAAAAAAAGAAAAAAGAAATAGCAGCAACAACCATGAGCTATTGAGCTTAAGCCAACTCAATGGCACACAAAATTGCATAGAAACTACTGTGAATGGATATTATTGGAGAACATTTAGGAAATGAAAGAAAACAGCCAGGTGCTAATGACTACCAAATTCATCAATCTTGATTACAACCTTAACACAATCTGGATATTTCAACACTTCAATTGCTTTGTTTATCTCTTCCAATGTCACTTGGTGAGTAAAAAGTTCATCAAGTTCAAATTCCTGAAAAATTTTTATTAAAAAATAAAAATGTAAATACCCACATAAAAAAGAAATTTGGAATTTTAGCACTACAATTTTACCTTATTTTTGCATTTTTCAAGCATGATTGGAAGATCAGATTTTGTTTTAATGCCCCCGAAAATTGTACCCTTTAGAGTCCTTCCATAGCCAATAGCAAGTGCGTTTACTGGCACTATCGACTGAGTTCCTCCACCAACGGACATGGCTTTACCTTTGCCCTGGGATAGCGGTAAAATGGGTCAACATCTATAATTCTTTTAACATCACTATGATTTTATATTAACATGTATAAGATCTAATCGATTGTTAGATTTAGATTTAGATGAAGAATTTAATTAATGAGCATACCGCTTTTGTGGCTTCAAGGGATTCAGAAAGTAAGCTTGCAACTCCAGTGCATTCAAAGCTGTAATCAACCCCCATTCCATTAGTCATTTCCTTGACCAATTCTGAAATGGATTTCTTGGATTCATCAGGATTTATGAAATCTGTCATTCCAAATGCTTCTCCCTTGGATTTTTTCATTGGGTTCTTGTCGATTCCGATGATTTTTGTCGCACCTTGCATTCGAGCTCCATTAATAGCCTGAATTGTAATCACAATCAAAACATTGGAAAAGTTTAAAAGGGCACTTGAGGGATAAATAAGTATTCAAAGAGCTTTTGTGAAAAGCACTTTTTGGCCAAGTGTCTGTACATACTCCTAATCCAACGGCACCAAGACCCAAAACAGCCACACTTGATCCTTTTTCAACCTTGAAATCCTTCCAAGCAGCACCAAAACCAGTTGAGAAACCACATGAAAGGAAACTAGCATGTTGAAGAGGTATGTTTGGATCAATTTTGATAACATAATTGGCATTAACAACCATATATTCACTCCATGTGGAGCATGAAAAGAAATGATACAAATTTTGTCCTCTTATTGACATTCTAGAAGTGTTATCCAGCATTAAACCATGAAGGGTTAGTGGGTATTTTAGGCATAAATTGCTGATTCCTGATATGCAATTTTCACATTCTTTACATTCTCCAATGTACGTTGGAATCACAACGTCTCCTCCTTTCAAGTCTAGTACTTCATCACCAACACTTTCCACGACCCTGTAATCAATCAAATAGATATTAACAGATAACGATGTGATATGGTCGTCTCATTTATACAGAACAAGAAAGTGTATTGATATACAGACCCCACTCCTTCGTGCCCAAGAACTCGAGGATAAAGAGGCTGAGAAAGCAGAATAAAAACAGCAAATATTTATCGTCAAATCTCTAAATCTGAATAAGAAAATAAAAGCAAAAATTGATGATAAAGATTTTACTAACAATTGGGAATCCTTTGGAGAAAGAGATATCAGTGTGACAAACACTAGCATACAGCATTTTCACCCTAATTTCATTTGATTTAGGTGGGTCTACTTGTATTTCTTCAACCTTGAACGGCTCTCCTTCTCCCCAACATAGAACAGCTGCAGCAACAAAAATAATAAGAAATATTTGTTCATCAAAATCAAACTTGAAATGAACAACCAATGAAATCCACAAGTACTTTTGAAATTCATAATTTCATCAGACGAAATTGTTGTACCTTTGCAGGTTATGACTTTGGAATTGGTCGCAGCCATTGCTAGTGTATACCGATATGCCGCTTCAGGAAACTTTACAGAGTTTTAGTTCTCAGTTTAGGCCAAACTTATATTGTTTCATATTCAACATCCAAATCTTTTTTTTTAATGATAGGTTCGGATTAATTTATGCATATTTTGATTAATTATTAAAGAATATTAGTACAATATCCCATTGTTATGATTTTTTATTTAAATCATGATATATTCAAAAAAATCGAATCTAAAATCATACCTCTAATAATACAGTTTTAAATTCGTTTTTATTAACTGAATTATCGATGGATGGATTCAAGATATAAATCGCACATATACTAGAATATCTACGACGGTAATCGATGTAATCACACTGTTTTTCTTTACTTAAATCATGACACATTCAAAAAAATCGAATCTAAAATCATACGTCTAATAATACAGTTTTAAATTTGTTTCTATTAACTGAACTATCTATGGATGGATTCAAGATCTAAATCGCACATACACTATAATGTCTACGACGATAATCGATGTAATCATACTATTTTTCTTTATTTAAATTATGACACATTCAAAAAAATCAAATTTAAAATTATATGTCTAATAATATAATTTTAAATTTATTTTTATTAACTGAATTATTTATGGATAGTCACACGTAGTATACTAGAATGTCTACGATGTAATCACACTTTTTTTCTTGTGAAGACGATAATATTTAATTCATGATTACATTAAAACAAAAAAAATGTGTGGTCAAGAGTTGATTTCTTTCATTCTCTTCCCTTCTTTGGTCTCACTTATTGTTTGGAAATCGGCTGTCAAAAACCTGGAAAATGTACCAAGAAAAAAAATATATATTTCCCAATTGGAAGAAACCGTTAACTAAATATTTTTATTATTTTCTTTTGTTGTACATCATGTTCCTGAGCGAGAATCCTCTCCTCTTGTCTAAGTTTATCTAATTTACAATTATTTATGGATGATTACTACATGTTCTTTAATTATATTCTATTTTTATTAACTGTAAAATCACAATTATATATATATATATATATAGCCTACGCATGCTAAACAATGGGTCTTGATATGGATACATGAATGTGTCAAGTGTGGCACAAGCGAGCACAAATATCATAGTTATATACGAGAATATGCATGGAAGGACTTTGGTGTAGGTAGCAGTATGTGTGATGTGGCCTTAAGATGTGCAATAAATGTGCGGAATGGCCTTGTAATGTGCAGTAATGTGTGCCAAGAGAGATCTTGATGTGGACAACAAGGTGTGCGAGACAATCTCGATGTGAACAGTGAGCATGAGTAAGAGTGGCACATGGGCAATCAAATGAGCACAAAGATGTGCGACATCGTGGGCAAGGGCAGCACACAATGGGCGGCGCAGACATGGGCATGAGCAGAGGTTAGTGGGGGCGCGGCCAGTGCAGACATGAGCATGAGCAGAGGTTAGTGGGGGCGCGGCCAGTACGTTGGTAGGCACACATGGGGCTGATAGAGGCTCAGCATGCTGTATGTTAAAATTTTGACACCAACTATACTTCCTAATATGACTCCTTGTTTAGATAAAACTCCTATATATAAGAAGAGTTCTAGTCCTACTCAAAGTGCACCATCTTATGATAAAATAAGTCCTAACCAAAATCTTCTCCCATAATTAAGGGGTAAGTGTGGGCATGATATGCAGGGATCCGAAATATGACATGACATGGTGATGTGGCACGCCACATGACACATGAAGATGAGTTTGAGTTTGAGTATAACTCATATTATGATGAATTCTTGTGACTCTAAGAAGTCAATAGTGTTGACTTTATTATCTATGTATATATAAATTATGCATATTTTAATTATTTTTTAACTTTATATGAAAATTATAGAATGGAGTCTCTATCGAAAAAGAATCGATTTGATTTTGGAAATAATTTTAAATTCTTATTTTCTAACAAGTTGTTGTTTGTTCTTCAGGTGATAGCTATCACTTTGAAAAGGAAGGCGGACGGCAATTTTTGTTCTATGTAAAAATTAGATTTAGCATTGGATAATATCCATAATTATGTTTTAACTAAAAAAAAAACGAATCAAGGGATAATATTAATAATTAATTAAATATAATTTTAACATAGAATATTGCTTATTTTAGAGTGTACACTTTTTTTTAATGTTATAATAAAAACAATCTCGTTTTCACTAATTAAACCAAATAATACTCATATTAGTCATATAATATAAAACATAATTGCATATGTAGTACAAATTATAACTTAAATAAAATTAGAATCATAAAAAAAATTAGGTGAGTTTTTTTAAAAATTTAAATTAATGACTTTAATTTTTAGTCAGTGCATTCATGCATGTAATTAATAATTAATATTTTTACTCGCTTAATTATTAAGATTTAAAGTTAAAAAGCTCGTCTAATTATGTTTTTGTGTATAATATTAACTTAAAACTGTTAAGAGTACGTTTAATTAAATAGAATAAAATGCTAAAAAAAGAATTAAAATGAAAATAAATAAAAAAAATCTCTTATTTACTGTCACTATAAAATGGGAATATTAATTCCTTAGGATATGACCATTTAATCAAATATGAAATCTTTATTTTTTCACTAAAAAATAAATAAAACAAAGTTTTAAATTCTAATTTTTATTTATTTATCTATTATAGATAAATACTTTATTATAAACATATTATTATTATTGATTACATTTTTTATTTAATTTTTATAATATTTTTGATATCAAATATAATAATTATATTAAATATCATTTCTTTTCTATTTTTATTCTTAATTTTATTTTATTCCATCCAACCAAAATTAACTTAAATTTTGTTGTTAATGGAATTATTGAACGAGTGCATGCTTTTGGCTGATGTGATGACAGCATCAGCAGAAACGTGTTTCGTTGAATGAAGTGAGACAGAGACGTATCCAATTTGGATTCTTTCAACGCCCATCTTCCTCATCGATCGATTCAAGGGAGGCCTGAGAGTAAATTATCATTTCTATCCTTTTTTTCTAATTTAATATTTTATTATCCTTTATTTTTGAAAAACATTTTATCTTTAAAAAATTAAAATTAAAATTAAATTATATCAAATAACACAATATTAAAAAATAAAAAAATATTATTAAATAATCTCTTAAAAAATGAGGTATAATAAAACATTATACTAAAAAGTAGAAAGAAAAAAATTGTTGGTTATCCAGCTTCAAATTTTATAAATACATTTAATAATTTTTCAATTTTTAAAATAAAATAATTTATGTTAAACTAATTTAATAAAATTTTCCAATAACAATAATTGAATAAGTATACCAATAATAATAATATTTTATAATCGAATGTTATCGGATAAACTTATAAAAAATGGGACCATCAATCATCCAAGGAGAAAGAAATGGACGAGATGTATACAGTAAAAGATTGAAAACGATACGAGAACAAAGAACATGTGAAAAATAAGGGAATTAACTAAAATAACATTTATTCTATTGCAATTAATATTCAAAATTGTTTGATTTTCTAAAATAACATTTATTCTATTGTCAAAAAATTTATAAAAAATACTTTATGATTTTTTTAAATATCACTTATTTTTTTGTCATAATATTTGTGACAAATACCTTTCTATAATTTAAATAATTAGTAAAAAAAATCTTTTGTCAAAGATAAAAATATATATTTTTATAAAATAAATTCTTATTTTTTATCATATAAAATTTAATTTTTAGGTATAAACTTTTAAATCAAAATAATTAAAATTTTTAAAAGATATTTGAAAATTAATTTATAATTATAATACTTTAATTTATATATTTTATCCGAAAAATTTATAAATTTATTTTTAAAAGTTAAATCTAAAATATTTTATTTTATATTCATAAAAATTAATAAATTTACTTTTATTTTATAATTTAAATTTATATATTTTATTTTATTTTTAAAAATTAAATAAAAATAATTTAAATATTTGTATTTAAATTATTGAACAATTATAATTTTTTATATTACAAAGAATTTAATTTATAACTTTATATTGATAAACACTTTAAAAAATTTTATTAAATAAAATATGAAATTATAAATTAATTTTTGATTTTATAATATTTTATATTAAAAAATTTATAATTTAATTTTTAAAAGTTAAAGTTAAAATAAATTTTTATATTTTTATATAAATTAAAAAAAAAAGGTTTTACCAAAATTTTGGAAGAATGATAATAGGTTGAAAAAGTAAATAAAAATAATTTAATAAAACTATCCCAAATCTGTACAGTTGTGGCATTCGAAGGTCTTCTCCTCCTTTTAGCTTGGAAGATCCACCACTAAAGGACTAACTTTTCCTTCCTGTCGAAATTAATTTCTGTTAAAATTCCAGAAAAAGAATTATCAGCTGAATCAAAATATAAACTTTTTGGGTTCCTGAGAATCAAATGAAGTATGTTGTAAATAAACCTCCGTTCTTCACCTACCTCATTACCCTGCCAAATGGAAGGCAACGATAATACCGCTCAGAAGGTACTCAAAACCACCTCTTTTTCGCTTTTGAATTGTATGTTTCTGTTGAATTCGCTGTAATCTTATGATCAATCTTACTTTCTGTTATACCCTTTTGAGATTTCTGAGTTTTGTTTTTGTTTGGTGAGTTGAAAAGGTAGGAAAAGATTTAGAAAATTTTAAATTTCGGGTTGCAGATTTTATTAGGAACGCGAAACGAAAGCATTTGGTTCTTTCAATTAGTTTATGGCAATCTTGCAATTGGTGTAATGATTTTACTGGGTAGAATTGTTAGAAATATGAAATGCAGTTAAAAGAAATTGTTTTATGCCAGTTGCTGCTAATTGTAGTGTGGTAGCATTAAGTAGATAATACAAATAATTAACGGGCAATAATTTAGTGGTTGAAATAATGCGCTTAACTAAGTTTTCCTGTAGATTTCGCCTTTCATAAAAGATGAAAACATTAAGCTAGTGAATTCTCAGTAACGTGATTTCCTTAGAAATGTTTGCTTGTACATGAGACTGCAGATTCCATTCTACTTTAGTAGATCATAAATTAGTTGTGTTGGTTGTGCCTCTTGCTTTTGGTCAATACTTGAAGCCTATGCCTAATTGTCGATTTATTTTAGCTTGGCTCCTAGATTTTAGGGTTGATTATCATTTGCTATTAATTTGTTTCATTCTCAACAAACTAATATTAGTTATGTTCAATTTAGGGATGGAGATGATATAACATGTTGCACACCAAGTGTTATGCTTCTGTTTCTCCTCTCATGGCCAAATTCCTTTTGGAATTCTGTTATTGTCTTATAACCATTGCAATGATCCAAAAGATTGTTCTTCTGCTCCTTATGAACTTAATAATGCAATTTACAATGGTGACAGCTTAATATCGTGTTATCTGGTTAACTCGTATCAGTTAAGGTCTTTGAGGGATCCTCTTATTGTTGGCTGCTAATATAGAAGCCATTTATTCTTATTTCATGTTTTCTGACACAAACTTGCACCCTCAGTTCCACAAGCCTTGAAGTTCTGTTTTCATTTCACTGTTTACTGTACCACTTTAATTTGATGGATGTCTGATGTGAAATTATCATTCTACTTTAGGACTATTACAAGATTTTGGAAGTTGATTATGACGCAACTGATGAGAAGATCCGATTAAATTACAGAAAACTTGCTCTGGTTAGTAAATCCCATATTTGCCTCCCACTTACCCCTGATAGCTTTTTGGATGAGCCATTCACTTCTAGTTTGTAATCATTACTTTCATTGACTGAAGCTCTTACACTTTACAGAAGTGGCATCCTGATAAGCACAATGGTGATAATGCTGTTACTGCTAAATTTCAAGAGATAAATGAAGCCTACAGAGGTAATTCTTACAACCAAAAGCACAAAAATCCACATCTGCAAGGTTATACAACCTCTCCGTACATAAAACCACGAAACTGAAAGCACAAAAATCCATATCTGCAATGTTATACAACCCCTCCCTACATAAAACCAAGAAATACCTTTGTCAAGTTCAGGAGATTGATAATTATTTTCCTTCTTTATCAACAACATATCCTTTTAACCTAAAGTTTCTTCAAGAGCATTACATAGTAAATAATGAAGCTAGGATGGATCAATTATAGTAGCATGTTAAATGTGTTTATAACTATTAATTCCTGGCATTTGTTACTTGGATTTGAATGTTTGAATACAAACTATTAAACATGTGATTGATTGAGTATGTTGTTTATATTGTACAAGTGATTTTCTGCTTAAAATAATTTGCTAGTTAAAATTTTGTTAATATTATGAGGTTCTGCAACTCTGTAGGAGCAGAATTTCTCTCTTTGTTTATCAATACAATGACTATATTCTGTTACAGAACTATCTATACCTATTGACATCCAAGTGTTGAGTTCCACAGTATGTTTAGTAATTCACTGCACCAGGTGCACAATAGTGTGGCTTTAAGGAATCTGCTCAACTTTTTTGTGTATTCTTCTTATATCATTTTGCAGTGTTGAGTGATTCTGATAAACGCCTAGAATATGATTTCACTGGGATTTATGAGATTGATAAATATACTTTGCGGGTAAGAATATTTGTTTATCTCATTTTTTTTTTCCTTTCCTTTTGATATATTAAAACATGTACAATATGATTAGCTCTATAATTATGAGCTCTTCTTTCTTTGGGTTGATAAACTACTACTGCCCCCTGGTTATCTGAAACATTCTGCTGCTGCAATCTAGGAATATCTTGCTAGATTTAAAGGAATGATACTAACTTGCAACGGGCTTGGCATCAGTAACTCATCAATGTGGTAAGAATCCTTTTGACTACACAACTAAGTTTTGTTTGAAACAATTCTCTTGTCGAATCAACTCTATCAGTAATTCAACTAGGTCATATATTTTGATATATGTGGTTATTATTTAGCATATAGATTAGTCAACTCAGGCCTCCAAGACCCAGTCAATGAGTTCCAGACATTTGTTACTACTAGCACATATGAAAAAATGTTTATATGAAATCCGCCTTGCATGGGAGTGGAATACTTGTGACAAGTACCAGGATGTGCTTCTGTCTTCACTGACAGTCACTGGAACATTGATTTTAATTCCTTCAGTTCTAAGTCTTTGTTGATGTTACTGGTACTTCTTTATGCTCTTGAGTATAGCCTATTTATAGTTCATTCTCTACTGAGTAAAATCTTTTTCTCAAATTTTATTTCAAGTTTCTCTTTCACAGGGATGTCACAAATTTCTGTTATTTATCTGCTTGGAAATTGCCAGCATTAAGCTTATCTTCAGCTTATTATGACTTCAAATCTTCTACAAAGAAAGGATCATACTAGTTTTACCACCCGTATATAATAATTAGCACTATTACTAATAACTACATATTAGTGCAGGAACCAGCAACTGACAGAAACCGATGACTTTGCAGATAAATAAGATCTGGTCATATTACTGATTACAGCAGTATATAAGCTTGATCTTATAATAAAATTTTCAATAATAGAGGTGGTACTCTATGAACTGAAGCACGGACAGAGATGTCAAAATTTGTTCCATATTGCGAGAGCAGCTCAAGATGGACCCAGTCCAGTTTTTAACATTCATTATATTTATAATGTGGATCAAGGTCAGTAAGTAGAAATGATTTATACAGGTAGAAAACCCCATTTCCTGGGGTATGCCTATTTGTTCGTCTACAGTTCCTCGTTTCCGATTATGTTGCTGGCACTGGCAGGCATCATGTTTCAATTCAGCATTACTCTACTACCATTTTATTCTGCAAGGTTATGTTGAGCATGAAAAATCTAGATGCTCCCATGAATACTCTGAAGTTCTCTGTTGGATAATTTCTTCACTCTCTCCCTTTAATCTTTTCCGCAGAGAAACAGCAGTTGTTTCTCAGTCTCACAGTGAACGTAAAACCTATATATGACATGTATGTAGTAGCTTTGTAGTTTTACTGATAGTTTTTATGAAATCTCCCGCTAGTTATTAGTACAGATTTGATGTTGAGGATGATTTACAGAAATGAGAAGATGCCATTGTGTTTGATATATAACCTTTTGCAACGACTAGTCGGTTTTATAGGTGTGACCATAAGCTTGTCATATGTTATAAATCTTGATATTTCATTACCTTCAGTATTGCGAATTTACCCAGAAATTAAAAAAGTGAAGATAATTTATATTATCTTTTTGTGATGTGAAATCACCACATGGACTTGGTCTACTTCTTCTCCATGATTATTATAATTCATCAAACTTCAATTGTACAACTGAGAATCTGTACATTTCTGCCACCCCACTTAGTTTAATTAGAATATTCCAAATGTTAATAATAATAATTTTTATATGAAATTAAAAAATAATGATGAGTCATTGAATCGTTAAGCCTATAGCAATCCACCCACGGCATCCGCATCCATAAGAATCTCGAGAATCCCATACAAAACTCAAACGACAACTTGTTGAGAGAGTAGCATGTGATTAAGATACAGTGCTTTGAAAATATTTTGTCTCTCTAGGGCTTTTCACCAATAGCTTTTCCAAGCAATTCTTTATAAAAGATTGCTTCAATAGCAAATTTATGGATGGTTAATAAATAGTTTTAAAATTAATGAATGTCACATAAGATGTATAAGTATTATTTTAAAACAATTGATACCAACATATTGAAGTCACTGTCTTGTTCAAGCCGTAAAGTTTGAAAGTAAGAAATTTCATGAATTACAAAAAAATTCATTTATTGATCTGCATATTTATTCTAGCTTTATAGTTGAATCAGGGTGGCTAGTTGTTCCTTTGATGATATTAAATTTTCACCAAGGGTCAAATCCAACGTTTCTGGCCACAAAATAATACTAAGAAAAACCAAGGTTTTAACTTCTTCGCTACATCATGAAATGAATTTCATCTTTATTTTTTATTTGTGTTAATTGAAAAGGACATTGAATTGAGTGAGTTTTTAAAAAATGGGAAATGCCCTTTTCGAATGAGGTTAAAGGGTTATACAAATATTTTGATTGATTCTCTTGAGCTCCTCTGAGTATTGAAGGGCTACTTTTGGCTTGATTGTCTCTTGAAGAGTCCGACTACCTCGGGTAAAATAAATAAATCCTCACGCTAATTTCATCAAATTTTGGACACAAAACAAAACCAAACATTTTTGTTCTCGTTCTTGTTCTTGTTTTTGTAGTTTACATGTATGAACATTGTCAAATGTTTTTTGATACATACTAGGATAATTAATCCTGAGAATATTTACCATTTAAGAAGAGATTTGCAAATGGGTAACATAGAACCTGATCTAGTGTTCTCCTCTGGGACACTACTACATGGAGCTAATATTATTCATAGATGAGCTTAATGGAAGAGAATCATAGTTGAGATTATCACGAGTCAAATTAATAATACTAATAATATGACACAAAATCAGGAACATTATTATCATTTCCATGGACATTTATAACTTAATACACACAATAATTTTAACAGAAAACAATGAAAACATAAAACGTCTGAAATTTTGTCATCAATTCAATAATGGGTCGATATATTATAAATTTTTCTCAATCAAGTATCTATAAAATAGCTAAATTCACATCAGATTCAATTCATTCCAGTCTTGAATAAATTTATTATTCTCTAAAAATGGATTACATATCATTTACTACAACTGAAACAGTGTCTCCATCCCAACTATGCATTGAAATAATATCAAACACAATTTCATTTTCTTTCTCCTTCTCCTTCAATTCAATCGCAAGGAGACGATACAAAATTACGAATATGTTCCAGAAAACTCAGACTCTGAGGACGATCCTTTCTCTTCACATACCCTTTCGCCTCTTTCTCCGTATAACAACAAAATCCAATTCTATCATTCTTCAACCAAAGATCAGAATCATAACTCTTATGAGCAAAATAAGCTTCAGCACCCAACGTAAAGCGTTCTACTAATAATCCTCCTTCCGGCATCAATCTTATCGGACGTCGCTCGTAGTGTCCGCGGCTGGTTCCCTCCAGCTCGTCCATTCGTGTCAGGCCGTACCCTGAGACTCCGTATAGCTCTCCGGTGACTCTGTTGCCAGAACCCGGCATGTTTAGTAGGAAAGGGACCCGGTATGGCCCGCAGACAAGTGGGTATTTCTCTTCTGTGATGTATGTTCCTTTGAAAACTGCGTCTCCCGTTCGCATTAGATCTTGGATCAAATTGTGGTTCGAAAATCCGCGTTTCAGGGTTCCGTAGGTGAAGATGAATGCGGTGCAGGAATTGGGATCGTGCTCGATGATTCCCATGGAGAGAAACGAAATAGAATTTTGGAAATGAGGAGAAAGGAATACTTCAGAGAGAAGATTTAATGATGATGATGACGACGATGAACGAGAGAATAGGAAGTGAGGAGCGAGTCTTTGTGTTTATATTGTTGTGGCGAAAGGAGGGTTTACATTTTAGCCCTTTTTTCGTAATTAAGTGTTTGATTAGGTCAGTTTTTTTAAATGCTTCTTTATTTTTTTTTTTATTATATCAGATAAAAAAAATTATAATTTTTTTTTATATTTAAAGTATAATTTTTTTAAAAAAGAATAATAAAAAAAACTTTCTCTTCTTTTTTTTATTAAATACACAGATAATATTTAATAAAAAATAATATTTATCTTCCTCTTAATTCTTTCTTTTAAATATTTTAATTTAACTAAATTAAATATTTTTTATAATAATTTTAATTTAAAAAAAAGATTATTTTATCAAAAAATAATTTTAAAAAAATAATTTTAACTTAATTTATCTTATTTTAAAATTTTAATCAAAATTTTAACTTAATTTTAAAATCTTTTTTTTAAAATAAAAATCAACTTTTAAGATTTTGAAAAACTATCCCAAACAATAAAATAGGCACATAGGAAAATTATTTCAACTTTTACTTTTAAAATATAATTTGAGAGTGTCAAGATTACTATTTTCTTTAAAATAAAAATGACGTATTCCCATATTACTTTATCATGTAAATTTTTTTTACAGTGACAAGAGTTTTGAGCGAAAATCTCACTAGAAATTTAGTTAGTTTGTTTTTTTAATAAATTTTATGTAGTGTGGTTAGAATAAATATTTTAATTTTTTTATATGGGACAGATCAAATGTATTAATTTTCATAAATTTTTTACTTATTAATTTATATTTCAGACACTTATAAATGGGAAGGGTTTCGTAAATATGTTAATAAAATTATCTATAGTACTATTTTTTTAATAAAATTTTTTTCTTTAATTATGATATTTTGGATAAAATAAAATTTTATGTTTTTATATTTTGTCTTCTTATAATATATCCGTAATATCCCAGTCTGATGAGGACGGAAAGTGACGCCGAGACGAGGGTGTCTAAGTAAGAAGCGGCTTCTGACAGATTTTTATGACGGTAAGGATGAATCGAATCCTACATCGAAATGGAAGAAAAAATTAGTGGGCTATATATGTAAAGTTGAAACCAAATTATAAACAAGGCCTTTGGGGATGAGTAGTAGTTTAATTTCAAGAATTACGCAATTAAGCGTACTTGGACGAGAGCAGTACCAAGATGGGTGACCTCTTGGGAAGTTCTCAGGATAACCCATTATCAAGAACAAAATGACCCCAAAGGTTGGATCAAAGCGGATAATATTATTGACAGATTTGGACTAGGTGTTACAATTGATATCAGAGCCAACTCTTCTTCAGTACGATGGTGGTGATTCGAGGATGAACCAGATAAAAGCTGGTGGGCCTGTAATATCCCAGTCCAATGAGGACAGGAAGTGACATCAGGGCGAGAGTGCCTGAGCAAGGAGCGACTTCTGACAGGCTTCTAGGATAACAAAGATGAATCGAATCCCACATCGAAATAGGAGAAAAAGTTACTAGAATATATATGTAGAGTTAGAACCAAGTTGTAAATAAGGTCTTTTAGGATGGACAATGGTTTAACTCCAAGAATTATGTAGTTAAGCATGTTTGGACGAGAGCAGTACCAAGATGGGTAATCTCTTAGGAAGTTCTCAGGATAACCTATTATCAAGAATAAAATCGTGAGGCCCCAAAGATTGGCCAAAGCAGACAATATTGTTGATAGTCTTAGATCAAGTGTTACAATATCTAATCTTTATTAAATTGAGTAATATTTTAATTGTCACAATAAATTATAATAACATTTCAATATAAATTGAGATCGTAAGGTAAATCCTTTAATTATAAGACTTTCTTGATTGTCTCGATCACTATTATATATTATACTTTTGTAATTGATAAAGTTATAACATATTATAAAGTACCTTTTTAATTAATTACACATTCACCAATGCAAAATATATATCTTTTAAGTGATCTTGTTTTATCCAAAGCTTTAACATAACCAGAATCTACAAAACCAATTAAAGTTTTACTTCTTTTTTTTCAAAATTCAAACAAGTGTTTAAAGTATCAAGCAAATATCTAAGAATTCACTATACGGTTTACTAGTTTTTCCTAAATTAGACATATATCTGTTAACAATACTAACTACTTTTGAAATATTAAGACATGTATAAATCATTATATATATAATATCGTTAACTACGCTTGAATATGGTATATGTGCCATATAATCTCTCTCTTCATCTAATTTTAATAACTAAACAGTTGATAATCTAAAATGGTTAACAAAAGGAGTATTAACACTTTTGTATTATTCATGTCAAACCTTTCTAAAACATTTTCAAGATAGTTTTTTATTTTTTTTGTAGCAAATACAATCTTTCACCTTTTCGATCTCTCTTAATTTTTATATCAATAAATTTTTCAGTTACTCTCAAATCTTTTATCTCAAATTCATTATTCAATTGACTCTATAAAATTTAAATTTTTTTCAAATTCTTGACAGCAATGAGTTTGTCATCAACATAAAACCACAAATAAATGAAAGAACTATCTTCTAATTTTCGAAAGCAAACATAACTATTATACATACTCCGTGAATAATTATGACTCAATAAAGGAATTAAACTTGTTAATGCAAGAAATCTTCGATAATTTCTTTACACCAAATAACGAATCTCTCTATGGTGATGGTGTTATGGTTGAGAGGTTGCTTTGTGTTTTGTGTTTTTATTTTTGTTTTTGTTTTTGACTAAACTTGGATCTCTATCAAGTTGCCTACATACCCCCACTTTTTTTCTTTCTCCTCCTCCTTCTTCTTGGTTTTTTTTCTTCTCTTTTCTATTTGGAGTTAGTTCTTGGGGGATCAAGCCACGCGTAGTTCTTTTTTTTTTGTGTGTGTGGA
>JAVXUL010000009.1:16135389-16145445 GCA_035590515.1 Trichilia minutiflora
ATGGATCGTATTCGAATGAGCACAAAAAAATATTATAAGTTCATTGTCACGATACGAATACAATTCGTTTATCGGAATTAACACCCTTACTACCAAGCTATGCAGTACCCAACTTGCCTTGTCTATGCTTCCTTTCGTTTCTTGAAGTACTAGTATTTTTATTCTCAAAAAAGAAAAAATAAATAAAATTTATTTATATTAATTTTTCAATTTTTTTTTTTGAAAAGACAAATTTTATGGTATTTAAATAAGAAAAAAGAAAGATAATTCATTATACTATTTCACAAGGAATAATAAAAGATAAGATTAATGGGACTGACTACAAAATATATATAATGTGTAGTTATATAAATTTTTTATTGTAATTTTGTGTTTAATATTTTGTTTTTTAAAATGGTTTAAAATTTAATTTAAAATTATATTATTTGCATTATATTTTTTAAAATTTTATATAATAAATTTTAAATTTTACGCTCTATAAGCACTTATTCATGTGCTTATCTATTTATTTTAAAATTGTTTATCAAAGATAATAAAAAATTAATTGCATACAAATTAAAATAGCATTCTAATAAGTATTTTATTAAATTTTTTCAAAATATATATTAATTACATAAGCATTATAAAATATGAGCATTTGCTCGCACCACTCCCACTATGTAATTAGATTAACAAGATTTTTATAATGTGTAACCTCATACTTTATTTTCTTAAATTATTTCTCTTTTTTAATTTAATATATTTTATCATATAATTATATAAATTATATATCAAAATTGAATTAAAATAAAGATCATTGTGGGCCTCTGCCCAATTAACATAAAGGAAAGTATATTTTGAAGCCCGTTCGTTCAAAATGAGGCCCATTGAAAAAGACATTTTGCACGATAAGTAACATGATCAATCTTTTTCTTTTTTTCAATCTCTCTCATCATTTTTTTATTTTGAAATTAATGATTTTCTTATTAATATAAAAAGTGAGAATTGAATTTAATTAATTTTTAAAAAATTATTAATTATCAAATATAAATATATAAATTACTCGTATATATTAGTCTACCAAACAAAGGTGTAGTGTATACCTAACTTTTTTAAATTGTTGTGTTGAAGGATAACCAAAAGCACAACAATTCCAACAAACTATGGAAATTGAATAGCATACAATTCAATATAATTGTACTTTTCAATTGATAATAACTTGTCTCCTCTTCAGATTAGCATGATTTACTTTTTAAAAATTCAAATTTATAGTATTGGTCAATAATGCTCACTAATGGTATTGAAATTATGGGTATCATAATTTTATTTTTGATAATAAATTTAAACTCATCCTTAAATATCTTGTTGATAATTTGATTTCAATCGTAGATATATGATTAAAAATTTTCTCGCTCATTTTAATGTAAAATTTGATTCTATCTTTGCAATCATTATGAAACCTATTAAAAACTGTTATTTATTTCGATATTTTCGCTCCAACACTACTCTCCACCATCAATGATAAGAATGTTACAAAATCTCTTAATTTATTTTTAAAATTAATACTTTATTTTTTGAATTAATTTTTTTTTTGTACAATAAAAACTCCTACACTTAGTCATCATTAAGGTCTTCAGCCAAGTATGTGATCAACGCATCCCCTGAAAATCAGACATCACATATCACCTGACAGTCATTCTAAATTACAGTGTGCGTACACAGAGATCACATAGGGTGGTATCAAGTTTAAAATAAAACCCATAACTTAATCTCCTTGATACTTCGCAGAGAAAATCCTAAAAATCAAACTCAAGATCAGTGCAAGTTCTGTCCAACGAGTTAACCATCCAGTCACCCCTAAGGGGGTATTTAGTATTGAGATATTATAATTTTAAAACCACAATTTTAATAAGGCGAAATCTTTAAATATTAGATATAATAAGTTATACTATTAAATATTGGTATTTATTAAATTAAATTAAATAGAGGAAAATGAGTCTTATTATTTTTGAATTTTGTCAACGAGTGTTCTTTAGGAATTTATTAACAAAATTTTATATCTAGTAAATTATATTTTTTAATACATTGAAAATTATTATTAATTATTAAATTAAATATTAATAATTAGTTAATAATTACCTTAAATATACTCGGTCAACAAAATTCGTATATATATATATTTTTAATTGAGGAATAGATGACCTAAGAATCCATTTCCATAAAGCTTGCTTGTTGCCGTGAAGTCTGGGAATTTCTTCCTTCAATTATTCAGTCAACAACAACTACCACAATTTTCATGGCCATGGCTCATGCTTTGGCTTTTCTTGTACATTACAAAGAAAATAGGGAATTATTATTATATTATTCATTTTAATAATTATCATAAAATCACAAGAAGCAAGCAACTCTTCTTCAATTTTATTATATGAATTAGAATGAAATAGTTTAATTTTAATAATTTTTATCATATTTTAATAAATAAAATTTTAATATATTTGTAAATGATTATTTTTTTCCTTAAAAAGATAAAAATTATTGATTCTCTTTTCTGTCTTTTTTATTTATTTTATTTTATTTATTTATTTATTTATTCATGCTTTGCATTTGATTCTCCAATCTATCACTATATCTTAAAGAAGTGGACAAATGAATAGTTTATACCGTTTGATTCTCTATTTATTTCTTTTGAAATTAACAACAATGTTAATTAACAATCAAATTAGGGCAACACTGACTTTCAAATTATTATTTAAATTAATTAATTAAATTAAATATAGTTTACAATGTTTAATTTTTTAATATTTTTAAAAAAATTAGAATCGTATTAATTTTTTTTTTGCATAAATTGATGTGACATATTATTATTAATTAAAAAATATAAATTCAATGTAATTATCAAAATTAATAACATGGATTAAAGACTAATTATTATTATTATTATTATATCACATTAATTTGTATCAAATTGTATATCTTTAATATTATATTTTAAATTAGTAATATTAATTAATAGTCAAATTGGAAGAATAATGACTTTAAAATTATTATTTAAAACAATAACATATTTAAAAAATTATCAAAGATTCCATTTTGATAATAAACATATTGTTGTGGGAGAATAGAGGATGTATATAAAGAATAAATTCTCAAGTTTTATCCTCCAATAGGAACTTGGAAAGTTGGAATAAAATTCTAACAACTCACAAGATATATAGAGAATAAATTCTGTGTTCATCCACTCAAATTAAATATTTTTTAAAAATAAATAAATAAAGCTAACACTGCCTAAATTCCCAATTAAATAAAAAAATATATATAATAATTTTTAAAAAATATTTTGTACTAAATTCATGACATATAACTTTCAATAAATCATAATCATCAAATTGATATCAACATATACAATCAACTCATGTTTTTGGCTTGTAATGCATGTTTTGTGGTTGTTAATAATCGTAGGGCTTTTCAACAAAGTTTGAAAAGTATTTTGCTCCGGATATAATATTTTATAAATAATTATTTTTTTAGATAACTTAAAATATTTGGATTTTGTTCGATTGAATTTAGGAGATTAACTGAATATATTATCGTTCAAATATCTTATTTAAATTATGATTAATCAGTTATAATCAAATTCAAGATATGTATTTAAATCACATATTTTAAACTCGATCTCTCACAATCACATGATTTATAAATAATTATATATATTAATATTTTTAAAAAATATTCAAAAATAATAATAGCACATGAATTATGATGTTTGATATCTCTTTGTAATCTCTTATGATTAAATAAGGGCAACATATACAAACAAAAAGTATGTAATGCGAGAAAGCATCAACTTGTATTATTTTATTTTAAATTTTATTAAAAAATTTAAATTATTATAAATAATAAATATAAAATTTTTAATAAATGCGGATTGATTAGCAAAACATTTTTATTTATAAATAAAATTAAAATTTTTAAAAACTTTTATTAGTTGAAACTCACGAGAAACAGTATTTAGTACTCTTTACTTCGGTAAATTTAATTTGCAGCATCCTCAATGTTGACAAATTTTATGGCTATATTTATTTTAAATTGTACAAATTTGCGTAATTCTAAGCATTTAATCCATGAATTCAACGTAGTTGAACAAGGACTTTTATGTCTACAAATTTGACTCCTTTTTTTCCCCCAATTTTTTAGTGTAAAAAATAAAAGAATGTACGCTTTTTTTTAAAAATAATTTTATGATTAAATTTAATAAAAGATAAAATTAATTCCACGCTGGAATTACTGAATTAAGTAAGTAATTTTTATTTATTATTACAATTTTTTTTACCGACAGGTGTTCAACAGCTTTCCTCAAAAAGCGATGATGTGGCCATGCGTAGCGCTGGCTCTATTTCACCATGCAAATTTAATTAAACTTTATCAAAATATACGTCCACCACATAGTTTTTTATTCATCCCTCCAATAAAACTGATTCACCGTATATCCACGTGGCAAAATCACGACCTCCCAAGTGGCAAAAACTCTGAGCATCATCACTTTGTCGGAAAATCCTAATTTGCCAAATTAAACCACTGTGTCCAAGCAAAATTACACCCAAATAATAATTCAGTAATTATCGTGAACATTAAATAAAAAAAAAAGAAAATAATTTTTGGATAATAGCATATAGACCCCTTTCAGAAAAACAACTAGATCCCTAATAATTTATATATATTCATATAAGGTTATAATATACTAATTTTTATCAACTGAATCCCAACTAAAATTAACCTTATTGACGGTCATAATACAATGGGGCATTTTGTTTATTAATAAGGATAAGACAACCATTTAAAACAAATAAATTAATTCTATTTGTTTAAGAAAATATAAAATGTTTGGGACCCAAATGTTATTATTCGATATTGGTTTTTGATTCCTTGAAATAAACGCAGTCTTTTGTTATTTGTTAGATGGCTTAGGTTAGGAGGGAGGTTCGGTTGAAGACTTTTAAAGGGGCGATCGAGATAAGCACTTCCAACACTCCCATCCACCACCCACCACTACAAAAGTACCCCACCACTTTTTCCTCTCACTTTCTCTAGGAAAAAAAAAACAATAATAAGGGGAAAGAAAGTTTTGCAAGAAAGCCCTCTTTTCTTTTCTCTCCAAACTGAATGTAGCTGATGATCATCATGATGATCAATAATGATCAAGAACTACTGAGTGTAAGAGAATTCATGCCCAAGAACAGAAGAATCATGGTAATCCCCCCTATATACATGTACTTATGCAAATAGAATAGAAACTTATCTATTGATTCAATAAATTTGTTTTTGGGATTGGATTGATTGTGATTATTAGGGAGGAGGAGGCCCCGAAGAAGATGAAGAAGAAGAAGATATGAATAAATGGCCTCGATGGCTGCGTCCTCTTCTAAAAACCAGCTTCTTCGTTCAATGCAAGCTCCATGTCGATGCACACAAAAGTGAATGCAATATGTATTGCTTGGACTGCATGAATGGCGCCCTTTGTTCTCTTTGTCTTTCATTTCATAAAGACCACAGAGCAATCCAGGTGAATGAAACGAATTAATTTCCAAAAATCACATCAAATTACATTGTCATTAACGAAATTGAGATGGGATTAATTGTTGTGTTAATTGATTTATAGATAAGGAGATCATCATACCATGACGTGATTAGGGTATCTGAGATACAGAAATTCATGGATATAACAGGAGTTCAGACATACATAATCAACAGTGCAAGAATTGTATTCTTGAATGAAAGACCACAACCGAGGCCTGGGAAAGGAGTTACCAATACTTGTGTTGTCTGTGAAAGAAGCCTACTGGATTCATTCACTTTCTGCTCTCTCGGATGTAAGGTAATACTGTCAGTTTCATTGCTTCTCTTCCATTTGTTAAAATACCCATTTGTAAATTCTCTTGGAGAAGTAAAAATGGTATCATTTTAACAGTTAATTTGGTTGAAAAAGTAAAAATCACCGGGGTTACTGGATTTTGAGCATTAGACGCTACTGACAAAACAATGTACGTGCAGACTAGTTAGTTGACACTGTAGTTTTTCTCTATGAAAAATCTAACAGTTATCATTAATAGATTTTATTAATATTAATTAAGTTAGTTAGTTAGCTAGTTCATTGGTTAATTAATTTATGATCAGATTGTGGGATCATCGAAGACTTTTCAGAAAAGGAAAATGTGCAAGGAAATAGAAGGCGCAGATGCTGAGTCATTGAACGTGATTAGCCACGGAAGTTCTAATAAGAACAAAATTCAAAGCTTTAGGCCGTCGACGCCGCCGCCTACCGCCGTGAGTTACAGAAGTGCAAAGAGAAGAAAGGGGGTTCCTCACAGATCTCCAATGGGAGGTTTTCTAATAGAATATTAAAAATAAAAAAAAAAGAAAGAAATATAGTGGGTTGTTAATTAATTAAGAAATTAAGATATAAATACCCAAAAATTTCACTTATGTCAATATAGAAGTTTCAACATCCGAGCCTTGTCATCTGTGTAGGCCGTTGTTGGAAACTAAGCATCTGTAGATCTTGTGTTGTACATAGAAGAGGAGTCGAGGGATGGAGATAAGGATATATAATATATTCAATAAAATAAAATATATGGTTTGTAAAATTATTTATATGTTTAGGATTCTGATTATATAAATTATTATAAAATAAAATTTTATATATTAATGTATGGTTTTAATTGTATATGCATGTAAATTAATTTTAATAAATCATGATTAAATATTTTAATAATATGAAGAATATGATTATTGTATTTTAATTATATATTATTTGCTGTTATAAATTACCTTTGATTGGTTTTATTTTATATAATTAGTTTTTTTTAATAAAAATATATCAAAATTAATATTAGAGGTTTATTAATTAATCCTTCCCTTCAAATTGGTCAAAAAAAAACCTCAGCTGAATTTGGGAGGCTTTTTGTATAAATTCTAAACAATGTTGGGTGTTGGGTGAAATACTAGAAATGGAAATTCAATCGATTGAATTTATTATTCTCTGGTGACAGTTTCCCGTCTGCATCATATGAATTTTATTCGTAACGTCAAGTACAACAGTAGAAACCTGGAAAATTAAAATAAAATAAAAATTAATAAATATTTATCGTGTTATTTTAATATATCAAATATATTAAATTATGGGATTCATTATCAACAAAAAATTTGATATATACAAGTTTAAGTTATTCTATTTTATTTAAAAAAAAACAAAATTAGATGAAAGTAAAAAAAAAAGCAAAAATTAAAAATAAAGTCTTAATTAAAAATCAATTGTTCACAAAATACAAAGAATATAAAACACAAATGTCTTTAAAGAATTAATAAGATTGATGTGCATAATAATGTAAATAAATTAGTTCCATAATATTATTAAAATTATCTAAAAATTAATTAAATTAAAAATATATAACTTAATTAAGTTTTATATGCACAAAAATGAAAATAGATTAGTTAAATAATAACTTTTAGATTTAATCTTAAAGTCATAATACGTTATATTTATTTGAGATTTTATTATATTCTTATTTTTTATTATAATTTTTAAGTTTTAAATTATAATTATAATTTTTATTAATACCTTAAATTATAATATCCTACATCTTTTAGGAATAAGTCTTGAGTTATTTTATAAAAGTGAATATTTTCTTTTTATACGGAGGTCTTTTGAGATAATTTTCGAAAAAATTTTAAAGTTAGAGTCCACATTAATGGATGGCCAATATCATAATGAGATATCATATGATAAATTATTAATAAACGATCAAAAAGAATAATAAAAATTAAATTTTTGATCGTAATAATGTAACGAAGACCCTTAACCTTCTAAGGAGATAAATTGTAATATATTATATCATTTAGAAGAAAAATTTAAATTATTTTATAAAGATAAAGGTTATTTTTTTATAAAGATTTTTTAAAACGATTTTTGAAAAATAAACTAAATGACAAAGACCATAATAAAAGCCTACTTAACAAATTATTGATAGATGACTCAAAAACACAATATATATGCGATTCTTACTCTTAGACAAATAACGTAGATCACAGCCATGTGCTAATGGCTAATGCGAGGCCTATGAACATATTATTTTCAGAAATTCCATTAGAATTGAAAAAACAACGCCGTTTTGGAAAAGGAAGACTAAGATGAGTCGAGGAGATCTTTGCTAGTTTCTCGAAGATCCGGTTATTGACACGTGTTACTTTGTCTTATTCTAGTTCTGTTCTAATCAGTAATATCCATAAATAAAATAAAATTAAGTTTTCTTCTGTTTTTTATTTATTTACTTTTTTTTTTAAATATCTTTTTGAAAAAATAGCATTCGAAAATGACGGCGTACACGGCGTATTTACAGGTCGAAGTACCTAAAAGTTACCGTCACTATCAGGCTGTTTTCATTCGCTTACGCAGTGCCACGTGTTCTATTACCTCCAATAATTGTACTCTGGTGGCTTCTCAGCCGTTCATCAGCAGCTTGCATAAGAAAACAATAACGTACCGGCACTTTGTTGAAGTAATTCCAATAAGAAAAAGTATATTTTCAAAAAGGGCCTCCATGATCATTTTTATTGTAATATATATGAGTACTTCTGAAAAACGGGCATAATAACTCTTAAACAAGTCAAAATTAACTAGTCCTCCATGTTTGTGTTTATTACATGTCCTATGAAGGATTGGACATTCAACATGCCCAATTTTAGATTCTTTAAATTTTTATGCTTATTGTATATTATGCTATTTTTTTTTACGTTCACACAAATTTAAAATTTCTAATTAATTTTAAAAATATATTTTAATTATTTTATATGACTGTAACAAAAAATATAAATTGATTATATGAAATGAACTTATTAATTTATTTTTATTAATAATTTTTGCTAATTTAAATATTAATATTATCATATTTAATGAGTTCCAATCAAGATTCTTCATTTATATCATTTTCTAATGTATTTAGTTTATAATTAAGGAGGAAATATTTAAAAGGGATTGAAAATTTATTATACCACTATCATTTATATTCTACGGATTTTTTTTTTGGGATAATTTGAAGTATTCGAACTTCATTCGCTTAATATATAAAAAGATACTAATTAAATATATTATTGTTCAAATATCCCGTTAAAATTTTTTATATCAATTGGTCAAATGGAATTCTAGTAAATCATAAAATAATAAATATATATACACACAAAATAAAATATTTAAAATATATATTAAATATTTTAGTTTTTTTAATCAATATTATATATCATTTGCAACTATTAATTTATTTAATTTATGATTTTGAATTTTGGTTGCATCAAATTTATTAGAAAATAAAACACTTTAGACCCTTAGGAGAAGAATTGTATATGAACAATAAGTTAGGCAGATTGCCATTAAAATCATTATAAATTCATCAATCTTTTTCAATGGGTTCTTAAATATTTTATTTATTTATTTATTCTTTTATAAAAATAAGGTTAAATGTATGAATGTAATTTGTTCTATTTTTGCATTTGGTCCACTTGCTCCACCATCAACACTAATTTTTGATTAGTGTAGGATCCCACACTCATCTAGGCTACGATGTGATGATTGATCCATTTTTGTTTGTTTAAAAATTCCTTTATTCACGTCATGATAAATAAAAATATGATAGGATGATTTAATGATTTAATGCTTAGGTGATAGAAATTGAAACTCGTAATAAATAATTTATTGACTTATCCTTTATTGGTTAATTTTATGTGGTAGGTCACCCACATCACCAACTTTACTCGTAATTATTGAAGGTATAATTTACACATTTCTTCTTCTTCTTCTTCTTCTTTTAAATATTACTTATAGAATTTATTATCAGCTAAATCAATTAATATTCAAAAAAATCAATTTATATATAGTTTATAATGTCAATTTTGTATATATAGTTCATAGATCTTGCTAACGGGTGCACTTAAAAGTTTTTATATGTATTATTTATAATAATTTTTAGTAGTTAATAGGGTAATTAATAAGTATACCTTGGCATCCACTCAATGTAGTCTGGTGGTTCT
>JAVXUL010000009.1:16151857-16166820 GCA_035590515.1 Trichilia minutiflora
AATAATTTTATTTATTTATATTTGATATTTATTTGATATTAAATAAATAACTAGTTAAATAGATTAAATTTTATATTGATTAATTAAATGGATTGAATAGATTGGATCGAGTTAATGATCCAATCATATTGTATTATATCATCTATTTAAAAAATAAATAACATGATTAATAAATGAATGACACGATTATTAAACGGATGACACGATTAATAAATGGATCGTATTCGAATAAGCACAAAAAAATACTGTAAGTTCATTGATACGACACGAATACGATACGTTTATCCAAATTGACACCCTTACATCTTGGGCGCAACTCAAGTAATATAGTCAACAATTTAATTAGTTTTGTCATAATTTAAATTTGAGTAATAATAAAAAAATAAATTTAATAATTTATGGATAATAAATTATTTCGCATCAATCCTTTTTTTTTAGATCGAGAAACCCAACCTCATCCACTTAATATATGGTGTCCAACCAAATAAGAGATTAAGTATGTAACTTCACGTGATGTCTAGCTTATTCAAGGATCACCTGTAAGTGTGAAAATAAAGTAGGTAAAACTGAAGTTTTCGATTTTTGACATTTTAATAAAGTGTATAACCTAGAATTCAAATATGGAATCGATACTAAGTAGCTGTCTAGCGTATTCTATCATCCGACCACACTTTAAAGGTAATTTCGCACCAATCTAAACTTTTGAAAAAAACTATAGTAAACTTTAAATTCTCAACCTTTCCAATGATAATCTCCAAATTAAAGCTATATTTAGTTATTCTTAAGCAACCTAACAAACTTAGGATCATTAGATTTCTCAAACAACAAGATTTTGGGACAGATTCTTCAAAAATTTATTGAGCTCACATTTCACATGGTGGTGGATTAACCTTCAATTGAATCTCAAATGTCTTTCTTTTCTAAATGATTTTCGAGTCTTAGTTTTTTAGATCTATGCATTTTTCCTCTTGCATTTTATTTTTGCATGCATTAGTTGTTCTGGTAGAGTTCTATGTATTTTCAATTCTAAATTTATGCATATCTTGAGAGGTAAGGCTATTAGGTCCCTTTTTAGTAGTTGCTTTTTCTTTGTATTATTGAAATCTTCCTCGAATTGTCTATATTTTAAAAATCATAATGACATTTTTGATAAATAATTAAACAACATAGAAGTTCTAAGGAAATGAATTTAATAAGCCAAATATGGAAGTCTTCTATTTACTTACACATGATAATATCATATCCTATAATAATTATGACTTCAAAATCACAATATGTTAATACTCAATAAAGGTTATAATTTTGTTAAATTTAGGGATGAAAATTTAAAACATGATTCGTGTAATAAATAGAAAATGCAAGTTTGGGTTGATTGAAAAAAACACAATTATTAAATAAGTGACATGGATATATATAATTATTAAATTAATTTAACCTAAATTTAGTGTTCTCAACATGTGATTATGTAACTTTTTAAAAGTATTTAATTATGTTTTAAATAAAATAAATTAGCATTTAATTAAGTAACACAATTATAATTTATTTTATTTTATAATTTTGTTGAGTTTGAAAAATAATTTTTGATACGACTATTAAATAGGTTGGATCGGATTGTCGTAAAATACAATATAGATTTGTTTGACACACAGCCGTACCACATGATAACCCAAATTCACCCTTAGTACAATCCTAATCGAAGCCTAAGTTTATTAGGCCTCATAAAAAACAATGAACACTGAATTCCTAGATACAGCCCAAGCATAAATGGGTCTAATTGTGTAAAAGCCGAATAATTCTGCTCTATGGCCTCTACTTCTAAAAGTCCAGTAAAATATCTGCTAGATACTAGGCCAGGGCTGAGTCCTGGTCCGGAGCAGAGTTTTCTTGGTTGCTGATTGCTCTACCGTTTCCAGCGAAATTCTCCCTTCTGGGTTTCTGGGGTTTTAAGCTAAGAGCTGAAAGTGGTACTGATGATGATTACTGGAGACATACCTCCTAATCAGACCATTTACATTAAAAATATCAACGAAAAGGTGAAGAAAGAAGGTAATCTTTCTCTGCTTCTGTTTTTTATTTTGTTTGGTGTGTTTTTTTATTGCTAAGCTTGTTTTTAATTTTGGTTGGAAGACAAGGGTATTGAAAGAGAGAGTGTAATCTTAAATCTCATGTTTGTTACTTCCTTTTGCTTTCAAAGACTCAAACTTAGTTGAACATGGGCAACCCTCAGCTGGGATTTTACGGTATTAGGGTTTTATTTTATTTTATTTTATGTAGTTCTTTCTACTGCATTGTTTCCGTTGTTTTGTTTTCCTAGTTTTATGGAGGTGTGTGATACCCTTGGAATTAAAATTTAGGGTTTTGGTGGCTGGCGAAAGTTTTTGAAATTATGCAAAAAATTAGGGTTTGTTCGGAACTGAGATGTTGTCTCTTTGAAGCCACAATTGCTATGAGATATTAAGTATAAGTGGGAGAATGCATGGTTCATTAGCTTCCCAACATACCCTTAGTTTGAGTAGTTAAAGTACTGATATACTTAAAATAATTAACCATTTTATGTTTATACGTGTTGGTCAAGGTGTATTTATAGACATTTGCTTATTTGAACTATTAGATAGCTATGTGTTCGCGTTTTTGTTGTTCCTTTTGATTATGATTATGCTTGTATTTGCTGTGCATTTGATTAATTTTAAAAGCAAAGTAGCTTAAGTCCTTAGTAAAGACCCTTTTTTACTCGTTAGCTGATATTTACTGACACTTGTTAAATAGCTATGAGATTGTGTTTCTTCGGCTCAATTGAATTATGAGTATGCTTGTATTGCTGTGCTTTGCTTAATGTTAAAACCACAGTAGTTTATGTGCTTGGTAAACACCAAGTAAAAACCTTTTGCTTACAGATGGTAATTTCTTTCTACAGGAATAGTGGATTAAAAGCCTCAGCACCTCAATCCCTGACATGCCCTATATTAAGTACAAATAATTATCTCAATAAGATTAGGATCTCATCCCATTCTCCATTTATATTTTATGGATAGTAATCTCATTCTGCAGAAAACATGGATTAAGAGCCACAGCGCCTCAATCCCTAACATATTCTATATTGACCAAAATTGGCTATGGCAATTAGATCGCATTCTATGGTCCCTTTCTTGAAACCGATTTTGATATTTTGTGGAAGCATCATTTATTAGTTAGAAAAGTGTAGTAGGATTATTAGTGATGCAGTCTTGCATTCTTTCTAAATTTCAGTTTTGAATTTTGCAAATACAGTTCTTATGTTAATTTTCTTGATGTAGTTAGTGATTGTGTATTTGAATGGGCTGTATCCTAGTGTTCAACTTGCAAATGAGATTAGTGTAATATGCTGACTTTTCTTTTTTCCTTTACAGAATTGAAGAGGTCTCTTTATTGTCTATTTTCCCAATACGGAAGGATTCTGGATGTTGTTGCCTTGAAAACGCCCAAGCTCCAGGGGCAAGCATGGGTTGTCTTTAGTGAAGTGACTGCCGCAAGTAATGCAGTGCGGCAAATGCAGAATTTTCCATTTTATGATAAACCTATGGTAGGTTTTGGTAATCTGAGTTGCTTCTTCATTCTATATTAATCGCTGGGTTCATGTATGGTTTGTTAGCGTGTTTCAAGTTCTTTAGCATCTTGAAACTAGCCCTGTCTTTCCTGTCTGCTCAGCAATATTGTATAAATTCTTAGTTGTTTCATTATTTATTAAGAAGGATAAACAACTGGCAATGTTAGTGATTTTAGTCTTCATTGTTCGTGGAAAAATTTTCATTTAAAGCAAATTCTGTACTTCATCCTGCTCTAATTTGATTGTTGAATATAATTACATTTGTACATAAAATTGTGTTGAATTTGTATGGCTATTAATTTGGAATTATTGTGTATCTTTGGTCTTGCTGACAATAATATTTCAGGAGCAAAACCCAACTGCCTGAGAAATATAGTAACTTTAGTTTATAGTAATGACGGCTATTTGTACACGAAATTCTTATGCTTCTCCAAGTTCTTTTTACTTGGAATAAATGATTTTGAAGTTTGAAATAAATGAGCTGGACTTTAACAGCCCTTTTAAGAGTGTTGTCAACATTGATCTTTTTGGGAGTAAGTCACCTATAGCAATGCCTGCTGAGATCACAAAGCTCACTGAGTTTTCTAGCACAATTGTCAAGGATCTTATGACTGGAGACTTTCCTGAGAAGCTTGGAAACTTGTGATTGTTGGAACCACTTTGATCCCTCTTGCACTAATGGTTACTGAAAATCATGTCTTTGATAACAATGCTTACAAAAACCTTTCTGGTTCATTTCCTAAAGCATGTCTTAATGAAGATTCTGTTACTTTGAGGTATTTTATAATATTTTATGTAGAATCCCTTCTGTACATAAGCACCAAACACTCCATGAGGCATCCATTGATTAGCGATGAAATTTTGGTATTATGATACTTTTAGCTGATAAATATGGCAAAATTATGCATCTATAGTAGTTTTCTATGTTCTGTGAACTTGTGGTTTGTTTGCTCTGTATCCTAGTAAATTCTTGAACCTGATTGGGAATTTTGGTGCTTTTTTTGTACGAAGAATCTGATCTGAATTACTGAGAAATATGATGTTATTTGAAGACATGACTCCTACACTTTCGAAAGCACATTTGCATACCAATTAATTATGTGCTTTATGCTTTGTTTTTTCACATACAAAGTTAGTCAGAATTGGTATCTGAATATGACCATGGACATGGCTAATGTGGTGCAGCGAATACAATACGCAAAATCAAAGTCGGATTGTATTGCTAAAGCAGATGGAAGCTATGTTCCAAGGGAAAAGAAGAAAAAGCAAGAAGAAAAAGGTATGTTTGAGTAGATATGCATTTTGATTAAATGCTAATATTCTCCTGTGATATAATAACTTATTTATGGCTCTGAGGATTCAAAAGAATTTTTTATGTTGTGTCATTTAAATACTTCATGGAGATGGTGAATAAAATGTATGGTGGTATCAGAACTTTAATGTTCAAACAGAATTGATATATTTGTGGAACAACTTGACATCGAAAGAGGTTTGCAATGCATGGTAGGCCATAGCATGTTATTGATTATTTGATAATATGAATATAAGGAGGCTTCCATGGATTGAAATTGTGACTAAAAATAAAAGTACTTTAAACCTGTTAGAAGTGGTGGACCTAAACCTTTGATTGAATTTTCTTAATTCTGACAAGCGCATCTTTGTTTTCCTCTCTATTCCACAGTCAAAGATGACTCTTTTCCCCTTGTTTTAACTACTAGTGTATTATGTGCAATTTTTTGATTTAAAATTGTATCCCACAGCTGAACGAAAGAGACGCGCCGAGGAGGCGCAGCAATCTGCTATGGCTAATGGCACTGGTGCTGAAAGTAATGGTAGCACAGCTGTAAGTTTCTCTCTCTTTCTCATGTTTAATGATGCAGACTCCAGTTGGTGGCCTCACTCTCTTTCTCTGTCTCCAAATCTCTGAGATGGTCTCAGAATTCTGTTTGCTTAGCTCGGTTTGCATGTGTTATGCATTCTCGGCATGAGATGTGTTGTCTAAAATATGGTTATGTTCAAGCTTTCCTCAAATGATGCAATTTCTTATTGCTATCCATAACAACGCCTTTACTACATATGTTTGTGAAGGAATTTTTGTTTTGGAATGCTCCTTGACAGGCTTTGCTTATGTTTTCCGTGTATCCTATGCAGGCATCTTTCCGAAATGCAGGTACACAAGAAGCTGCTGCACCAAATAATATACTCTTTATACAGAATTTGCCGCACGAGACCACTGGGTCTATGCTTGAAATGCTCTTCCAGCAATATCCAGGATTTAAGGAAGTTCGAATGATTGAAGCGAAGCCGGGTATAGCCTTTGTAGAATTTGAAGACGACGTGCAGTCATCCATGGCAATGCAGGCCCTTCAGGGTTTCAAAATCACCCCTCAGAATCCCATGGCTATCACTTTCGCCAAGAAATGATTCCATTCTCAACCCATAACCAATATCAACTTGAAGATTCCTTTGCAACTCTCAGAACGTCATAGAAGTGGCTTGGTTCCATGCCTCATTTCATAGGGAATCTCAAAATGGCCCGTGGCTCTCACTTTCACAACAAAATGATCATTGCCTTTTCAATTTTCTTGTTTTTTATTTCTCTCCCTGGCTTTGCCAAGATTATGCAATAGTTAATGAGTTTTTTAGTAATGTAGTGATGTAGATCTTGGAGAAGGTAATAAGTTAAAGATCCAGTTCCATACTTTCATATCATTCTGGTGAATCTGATGATTTTGAAAACTGCTGAAAGGGATAGAGAGACAACGTTTCTTTTTCATTTCCTTTCTGTAAGTTTGGTGAAGTATATTGTGTACTTTTTTGCTATCAACTATTGAATTTACTAGAGCAATTACTGCTAGAGAGAAATCTGCGAGCATTACAGTTTTTACTGTGATGGGATCGTACAATGAGAGGTTAACTCTGTTCTCCTTGTATATCATCGAGGTGTTGAATGAAATTTATGTTTGAACATAATGAATATAAAATTGAATAACATTAGAGATAAAAGTTTTTTATACATACTGTATAATACAAGTTGACGTGGGTATATCTATACCCCAAGGAAGTATTAATCTTTGTGATCAAATATGCTCAATAAGTTATACATTTGTATTTTGCACATCGTCTAATAAATTTTTATTAGTTGAGGTCGTCTTTTAATTTTAACAAATGTTACCATCTATTATGTGCAAGGATTTTTCACTTAAAATTGGGATTTAAATTTAGATATTAATTTTTATTGATTAAATTTATACAATTTAATAGTTAAGAAATATAGTTAATGAGTACTTAATACTGGTAGTTTACCAATATTGTCTACTAAAATTGTACAAATCTAACGTATTAAAAATTGTACTATTATTCTAAGTTAAAGGAAACCCATCCTATATTTACATGTAACATGTATAGTTTAGCCCAGCAGTGAAACAAACCTGTTGTGATTACTGCTAATAATTTTATTTACGAATTAGTGGAAGTTTATTTATAGGGGAGTTTAAATTCTTCGTCAATTATCACAATCATTTTACTTAATCTTCACCATCATCATTTTCCATCTTGTTATCATTTCGTGCAAGTTTTCTCCTAATAGTTTTAAATAGAGACCCTTTTTTCTTGCAACCATTCTGTCTTTGTTCTGGAAATAAATCAATCCTCTCTTGTTCCCACCAGTAACAAACAACGCTGAAACAACAAATGAAAGGAAATTGAACAGTTTGAAAATGGATAGATTGGCTTTATTAAACAGGTGGAACAAGGGATTTATCATTATTGCAGAATCATCATCACCAATGTAGATCATTCAAGAGCAAGAATTGGACACGGGGCCTCACATTATTAGTTGCTGAGAAAGAGACTCTTTATGGCATCTAGCATAGACTAGCAAACCTGCATCCCCGATCGACGTCATTGATTAATTTATATTACTAAGAAAATATGCTCATACTAGGTTTTAATATTTTTAATACTATCGTTTGGATCAAATAATAATTTATTATATTATTTGAATTAATTTGATCAACAGGTCTTATATTCGGTTCGCTATTTTGATTTGCGCTTATACTTATCTGTCTCTTTGTTCCGTTTAATCTGCCTAACAAAACCAAACTCTTCTCTTTGTTTAACTTAATGCACAAGAAAAAGTCGGTCAACCATTTACGCGAGGAGAAGATATTAGTTAAACAATAACACACAATAACACATTAATTCAATAATATGAGTGAGAGAAGGTTTTGCGTCAGGCGTGGTGGGACGGGGTACCACCCAAAGTCACCACCTCGGTCCTTAGAAAGACTAAGGTGGCAAATGTGCGATCCACCTCTTCTTATTTTCTGCAAAAGTAGACTATACCTCACCATCTCTGTCCCACGAAAAACTGAAGAGGCAACTTTCAGTTAAGGCGTTCTAACCTCATCCTTAAATCTCTTCTAATCACATTATATACATATTCCTTGATATGAACATACTCAAAACATACAAACAAAAAATATGAATATTAGATTTTCTTATTATCAGTGATATAATGTTCTTCAATAATACTAAATATATTTATGAATTAGTTAAAGTTTATTTATAGAGCAGTTTAAATAAGAATTATATATTTATTTTTGTTGGAATTAAATACTAAACATCTGTGTTCATATATATATATATATACTAGAAGTGTTTTATCTTAGAAATTGTATAAATTGTGAATTTTTTTAATTTAATGAAAAATCTTCGTTTTAATTATGGTGGAATAAAAAATATAAATATCCAATAATAATATAAAAATATATGAATTCTACTAAAAGTTAATACTACCAAATATTTGCTTAAGAGATTTTAGAGCGTATTTGACAAATCGTCTTAACCTTCTTATTCATGGTTAACAATAAGTTATTACTTTTAGGAAGAGTGTTAAGTGTTTTTATTTACATATTCCTTGTCTTTATTTTCTTTTTAACTTGGAAATATAAGTTTACATGGTTGTAAATAAGGTTATTATGTTATTGTTTAATTATCCTCAAGATTAATTTGAACTGCAATAAATTTTTATTATTGTTTTTGTTAAAACTTTAATCTCATATTTTTAGGTTCACAGTTTTGAATCAATATTAAGTTCAGAGTTTAATCCTCGATCGTCTAACCACAACACTAGAGTGATAATAACGCTAAAAAATAGGGGAGAAACTCTATTTGGACTGAAAATTTCAGACCAATTGTAACTTAATTATGGAAAATATCATAGAGACCCTCCAAGTTTTGCATTTGTGGTCATAAACATTCATGATATTTTCCATGATTTGAGACCAGTATCAGAGAGAGAAAAAAAAAAGGGACTCGGTCCGGCCTGTAAAAACCTGGGTGTTCTGGGTGGGGGTTAACTCAGCCCGCATAGATAAAAAAAAATTGAATAAAGTTTAAAATTTTAAAACCCATAGAGGATGCGACCGAATGCAAGCTTCGTATAATTTGAAAAAACTCTGCATGCATATTTAGATTTTCCCCGTTGGTTACCATAAAATTTTTTTTTTCGATATCATTTTACATCAAATTTAATATCATTAGAATCCTCGTTCAATTTTCTGTACAATAAGACTGTTATAATCACCATAAGACAGGGTCAAATAAGGGTTAAAAATGGACCCTTTTTCTATATATTCTATTAAGTATAGGTCTTGCAACGTAAGTGGTAACAACACCCCCCCCCAAAAAAAATAGTGTACGTGGATGTGTTTAGATGATTTGATGGAGTAAATAATACCAAGGTAATTAGTATACCATAAAAAAATTTTAAAATCTGTTCTATCACATTAGTTGTAGAAGATCAATGATAGGGCGTCATTTAATTTTTATTACATTTGAGATGACAGACAAAAAAACATATGAGTAAGATTCATATACTTTATTTAATCCTTTACCTCACTCTCACAAAAGCTAAAATAAAACACAATTATTTGTTCGTCCGTCCTAATCTATCACATTAGCAAAAAGATTATCCTATCACATTACCAAAAGAAAGGGACCTTCAAGAGTCAATCAGATTATTGAGTCTTCAACTACCAGCACTTTCCACGTTATTATCATTTAGTGCAACTTTTCTCCTAATAAGGTTAAATAAAAGACGCTTCTTTAAGGATATTTTTCACGAGTAAAAGTAGTTTTTCTATTTTTAATTGGTCAACAAATAGTCAAATAATGAAAATTAATACTTGTAATAAGGGAGATTTATGTGAACTTTTATAAAATATTTCTGTATCTATGATGTCTACAAACCTCGGATTAGGATTTTAAAAATACCCATTCTTGCAATTATTGTCTTGTGATATGGAAAACATCAAATCCGAATGACCACAACCCAATATCGAAACAAACAAAAGGAAAATGAATGATTTGCAAATGGGTCGATTGGCTTTATAGAAAAGGTCGAAGAAGGGACTTCTGTCATTGCACGACCATCATAACCAATGGAGACCATTCAGACCAATAATTGGACACTGGGGCTATGCATTTTTTGGAGAATTAAAAAATTATTAAATTTTATTATTGAGAAAGTTTAATACTATCGATTGAGTTCTTATATATTATCTTAAGTTTTGGGAACTAACAATAACTTAATATATTATTTGACCTAATTAATTTGATTAAAAGATCTTGTGTTTCATTCGTTTGATCTCTCTGTTTTTACTTTAGACTTTACTATATCTGTTATCTCTGTTTAGCTTAATCCTCGTAAAAAATTATAAAATTATTTGTTTTGTATATTTTATAAATTAAGTATTTACTTCTTTATGGGAAAGGATTTTAAAAGTTTTTGAGATATAGATTATTAATGATAATGATGTATTCGTATGACTGAATATGATATTATTTTTAAAAAAAAATTTTGAAAAATTTTAAATTGAAGTCCGGTGCTATAGATATCTTACATGTTCTCAAGTTATATTTCGAATATTGAAATATATTTTAAAAACTTAAAGCAATAGTCAGAAGTGAATCGGACGGACGAAGGCTTGACAATCTCACAATCTCACGGACGAAGATAAACTTATTATTATTTATCTTTCTTAAGATTTGACAATATTTCATTTACATAGTAAGAATATAAAAATAGTTATTTACTTTTTCTTCTTAAAATTATATTTTGTAATTATTTTTATATCTTTGTATACAATAATAAAATTACATAATTATTTATTTATCTTTTATTATTATTGAAGTTTATATTTAGGTACTATTAAAAATAAAAATTAACTAGATATCTAATAATTAAAATTGAATGATTAGTAAAAAAAAAATTATGACATCACTTTATCATTGATAACTCAAAAAATAATTCTCTTTATTTTTACTTAATAATTGTCATTGTCTTATAATTCACTATAAATTTTTTTCTTTAAAATAATAATTATATATATAATGTAATAGCAAAATAAGATTAAAATAACTAAAATAATATATTGAATATTTAATTATTTTTATTGATAACAATAATTAAATATATATTTTAATAATAAAATATAAATAAATAATTATATCTAATTTTGTCATTATATATAAAATTATAAAGGCAATTATAAAGTATATTTTTAACGAGAAGAGGAGGTAAATAATTATTTTTATATTCATACTATCCCGTGTAATGTTATCAAACTTCGAGGGAGGTAAATGATAATAGTTTTATGTTAATGCCACAAAATGAAAATATGTTTGAATTTATAATTATTAATTGCAATCATATGGTGTGCTACATCTATCATCACTATCACACATTCTAATACATAGAAATTATAATACATCAATAAGCTTTTGAGACCATGACATAGCACCAACCTAATTCTTGAACAAAAATTTATACATCTTATGTTGAATATATCTCTAATTATTGAAGATAAAATGATTCTTTCTTTATTTCTGTAATGTAAGCAATCCCTTCACCCATCAAATTATTGAACTAAAATGCATGCTTATTGCTTTGAAACTAAAGTGTTGTAAGATGAAGCAACATGTAAAAGGTAATGTAATGTATTATAACATAAATAATGTACAGTAATACAGAGCTACTAAAAAATTGAATACAGCTTTTTTATCCTATTGAAAGAATTGAGAGATCACCATGGTAAAATCAGGGATTCTCATTACAAGCTAGAAATATGATCAGAATTGATATCTGATCTGACCGAGGAACTTTCCAGATGGTATGCAAATGATTCAGCTAGTTCTCCAGCATGCCGGACGCTAAGACGGGTCCCCTGTTGTCCGACGACTGTGGCTGCAATTCTAGCTGCTAATGTACCTATTCCTTTTAAGTCTGATAAGCCACGTAATATACCGTACAAGATACCGGATGCATATGCATCACCGGCACCACAAGTGTCAACTGGTACACATGGAGAAGGAGGTATATATACAGCTTCTCCTTTTACACCTATGTAAGAGCCTCTTTGCCCGCTTGTAACAGAGACTAAGGGGACAAAGTGGCTTAGATACCTTGTGGCCGACTCAGGGCTTTCCTTTGATGAAAAATGGCAGAAAGCTCTTGCTTCGTCACTGTTTGCAAACACAATGTCGGCATAGTTTCCAACAATCTCCCTGTATGAAAATGGGGAATAAGAAAAGGAGGGTTAAATTTTATTGTAACTAAACTAAGAAAATAGTAGCTTCATCATAGTATTGAGATCTTTCTTAGTGTTAATAAAAAGTCATCGTAATTCCTGAAACAAATGGGAGTATTCTAGATAAGGGTCATTCATCCAGAAGCTGGTTGAAACATGAAACAGTTTTTGGATCAAGGATGAAAAAGAAGCCAAGGGGTCCAAGAATAATGGCACAAATAGACTAGAAAAAGACTCTTTTTCCCTTCATATGAAGGCTTTGCTCTCTAATCGAAGCACACACAGCCTTAGTTTTTCTTCCTCCTCCGTTGCTCTTGTACAAGTACAAAAGAAAACCATTCCAGAATAGAAAACTTTTCCTACATGTATTCCCTACCACTACCTGTTACTAAAATGCTTGGACAATCTAACATCCTGCTTCCTATTAAATAAGAAAAAACACCGCTTTTGATAGCTTATTTAACTCAGCTAAGAATATTAAAACTATTTGAACTCGAAGATATCAAATAGGTGAAGCTATTCCCATTTCATTGTGCATTAGAAACTTTTATATGCAATTACTCTAAAATCCCAACCATTGAGAGCCGAACCATAAGTTATGTACTTACAACTGACAAAACAATGTAAAATTCATACCAGAAGTCATCATAGTGTCTCTCAATGCATGACACATCTGAAGCTGTTATTGCAACCAGAGCCCCACTACTGTGAGCTACTTCACAAGCTTTTGTAATTGTTTTAATCGTATCAGGAAGTTCAAATAAATAGCCTTCAACCACCAATATGCTAGTCTTGGAAATTAGGTTAGCCAAGCAAGGATCGTAGTTGATAGTCGATGATGTACCCTGACATATTGAAGGTGGCAAACACATTAATATTGGATGCTATTATTGTCATAACACATACACATGCCAAATGGAGTTTTGGGCACAAAAAGTTATCAGCCTATAAGTGCCTTTACAAGGGAATAAACAGTCTCAACTTTCAGAAAAAGCAACTGCAGGCACAGTGATGAAGTAGCGAGTGAATAAAAAGAACATAAATTTAGGAATAGATTTCACAAAATTTTCCACACTAACTGTTAATGCCAAGTAATAGATTTTAGTTTTGGTTTAATACGAATTTTGATCAACTGTTCATTAGACAGTAGCAAAATGGATGATAAATCTAATTATTGTTCTGTACTACTGCCACAATAAAGTATGAGTCCTCCAGAGTTCCTGAACTTCTCTTTTCTCAAAAGCACCTGACAAGCTTCAGACCAGATAATTATCTTCACAATTCTTTACCAGATCTAGTTGATCTGACCTTTGATACAATCAGTGTTATCCATATTGTTGTTGCTAGAAATTGCTTCTAGAGAAAGATTATGAGACAATTTCATAGAAAACAATGCATTAATATGCAGTTAACAAATAATAAAGCAGAAAACAAAAGTACCGTACTCTTAATGTCCAGGCAAGAAGCATCAATATGCTGAAATTAAATTCGAATTCAAGGTTGCATTTCTCCTAAATCAGTTAATTCAACAAAGAGCATATGTAAGCTTACCACGCCGCAGGGGACCTAATTCCTACCAATGATTATTATGTGGAAGAAAACACTTGTATTATATAATGAAGAAGCAGTGGAACCTATGTCAAGACATTGGTAGACATGCAAAGAAAGAAAATTGCACATGAACCAATAAAGTTCTATAACATCTGACTATTCCTGACTTGACCAGCCACCTGCCCTAAAAATTTGAAATATAAAAATGCATCTCACCTCCAAAAAAGAAAAAAAGTTATTGTTTCAATTTATTCATAATAGCAAATGTTGCTCAGCACGCATCTGACAGAAGAGTCTACAACATCACATCAAGAACAAAATCATAAATTGGCGACAAAAGAGCTTAAACAATATCAGTATTATATAACTTCCTCTCCTTTTAATCAAAATTATTTCCAAAAACTTTAAATAAATCTGACCTGATATGCAAGCATTGTGCGTTGAGCATCTGGAGTGGTGACAACAATCACTGTTCCTGTCGTACCATCCTTGATTGGTTCAGAGCAAAAGTTCACATTTGCCCGAAGCAATTTTGCCCTATAAAAGATATAAAGGTAGCAGACATATTAGACTAGAAAGAAAGATAAAGAAGAGAAAAATATAAATAATAAAAGGTTCAAATAGTTCAATGCTTGATTCTAAACAATAACCAGTCAACCAAGAATAGGAAAGCTTTAAAACCCAGATGGCATCCAGCCCCATACCATAGCAGGAAGCCTTTAACTAGGCATGACTAAGAATTAAATTTGACCAGATCCTTGAATCCTGTATATCAATCAGATCAACGGTTACATTTTTTTCAGGTTAATCATGTCTTTAGAAAACTAGACCTTGGAAGTCAATATTCTCACAATTATTTACTTTGCGATTTACATTTCCTTTCCTTTCTTTTAACCAGCACAAATTAGTATCATTTTCATCTTCTCAATCTCCTCATATTCTAGCATTTTCTATTTTCAAAGAATGGCATAGTTTAGAATTGGTTTTCTGTTCTTAAAATCACTCTACTGAGATTTTATAAAAAAAAAAAAAAGGGGAGACAAAAACTTTGAGCTCTTCATCTTTACAACCATGCATGATTTTGAGTTAAGATTGTAAGTTGGTTAAAGAGATAAAAGTAATAAAACAAAACATACTAATTCACAAATCAGTAATGATCGTGGCAGGAAGAGCAAACAAGCTTGATTGTAATTTATAATATTCAATAAAATTCAGCACTTCCTAAAGAATTGCCA
>JAVXUL010000009.1:16171109-16186731 GCA_035590515.1 Trichilia minutiflora
GGAAGTCAATATTCTTACAATTGGTTATTTTGCAGTTTACCTTTTTGTCTCCTTTCTTCCATGCAAAGAGTGGTGGAATTTAGTATCATTTTTATCTTCTCAATGATCCTCATATTCTAGTAGTTTCTATTTGCAAAGGATGGCACATTTAGAATTAGTTTTCTGTTCTTAAACCACTCTACTGAGATTTTTTAAAAAAAAAAGGAGGAAGACCTTTGAACTCTTCATCTTTACAACTATGCATGACATTGAGTTACAAGTTGGTTAGAGAGCTAAAAGTAATGAAACAACGCAAAACTAATTCACAATTCAATGATGACAGTGGCAAAAGCAGCAACCAAGCTTGATTGGCATTTATAATACTCAATAAAACTCCACACCTCCAAAAGAATTGCCAAAACAACCAATCAATGGGTTCCTCAAGCTTTACAATAACATTTTTCAAAGTCTAGATATATTTCTTATTCTTTCAAAAAATCATGTTTGTAATGCCTAATCAGTGTGCTTCCTGTTCTTCACAAATCAGCACATTTTATGCCTAGCAACCTTCATTCTATGAATCAAATTTGATGGACCAGTAACTAAGGTGTAGGCGCTTTGGCAAATAATGAACACAAAGACGCTTGCTACTTACTACTATTATAAATTCCCACATCCTAGAATTACAGCCAACCATCTAGGTAATGAAGGAAAATTATTTGTCATTCTCTAGGCTGATCAATAATTACAAAATAAAAAAAATGCTGGATGAAACCATGTTTTCTCTTCCTGATGCCTAAAATATAAATGCACAAAAGTTACTGTAAATATATGTTGGAGTCAAGACTTTCATATAGAATTGTGCTCATGTTATTAATTTATAAATAGATAGTGCACTCAATAGTATTTGCAAGTTATACTGCAAGTTATATTTCAATAACCATTAAAATATCTGATAGGAATTTATTTAAACCAAGGGGCACTAGATTTTCACTTCATATCTTCTCTTCAAACAAGTTATACTGCCACATCCACAATCTCGGTATAAGAAAAATTTTCCCACAAGCTTGTATAAATAAGTTCAAAAAACATTTAACAAGTGAGTATAGTCAAAAGACAGCCCAACCTGTAGAAGCCACCCAATGGATCACTCCCCACACTTCAGCCATGGCAACATTAAGGGCAGGGGCCCCAATGGGCTTTCCACCAAGCCTTGCCAAGGCCACCAGGCTGTTGGAAAGAGATCCTCCAGCAGCAGCCTTGTAACTGCAGCCATCCATACCACGCAAAACTCTACCCCCTCCCCTCGTGATTTACAAGCTTCCTCATTCCCTTCTCTAATCCCAATCTCCCCAAAAATTCATCATCAACCGTGCCAGAAAAATCTACCTATAAACATCAGAATGGAGATCAGATGCCAAGATTAATTGATTATTACATATCATGCTTTGACATCCAATACTATATACACCAACACTGCAGCTAACTTCTAGAAATTATACATGCAGGACATTTTCATCTGGTATTAGTAAAATCAGTAAAATGCCTCCAAACCAATTTACATCAGCATCAGGTAAATATATTTCAGACGCCTATTAAACACTCAATAAGCAAACGATGCTATAACAAATAATTGGACAATTATTTGACACGAATGGGGAGTACACCTAAAAAATTTAACCATTTTAAAAAAGCCCCTTTAATTTCATCCCTATTATTCTAAAACATTCTCGCCATCTCCATCATTAACTCTAACTTTGAGCACTTTAATTTACTATCCAAAACTGTACCACTTAGTAATCTTGAATTCTTAGAAGTATCAATTCGAATTAAATGCTAGACCCAAATGAAGAGAAGATTTCTTAACCAGTGTAGTCCACAACCAGCATTCCTTGCCCCATACCACAAATATTTTAGGTCTATCCTTCATTACATCAACAAAACTATCTGATACTAAAAGGTGAAAGAAAGGATTTATTAATCTCTCTTATAGCTCAACCAAGGCCATGAATTTAAAACGACCAAAATTTATTTTAACTTTATAGAACTTCCTCAAAAATGACGTAGAAATATACCTAAGAAATGGTTGATGCACCTAATTTGTCATACCATCATCTATTTCAGAAATCAAACAAAGGATTAAACCATAAAGGAATTAACAACCTAGAACACAAATTCCAGATTTTTTCTGTTCAGTACTATTTCTCCAACACTTTCTCACGAATCAAACAGCAAGTAACATAAGCGCAGGCCCAATTCAAACTTCACAGCAGAATTAACAAAATTACCATTGCCTGACCGAGCCCCAAGACATCCCATCTCTCAGGCAAAACAGAAGATGACCCACTTGTCTCATTCAACTTTTCTACTTCTCCATCAGTCTCTGTCATCTCCTTCATCATCATAATCTCCTCCCAAAGCTCCTCTATTCCCACCTGTAGACCAACAAATAGACGACACCCAGAAAACCCCATCTCGTCTTCTGTTCATAAAGCCAAGTTTTAGCCTCTCCCCAGACACATAATGTCGAAAAACTACTGCTTTTACCGTTTTATGGCCATGGTGATGATGATATAACGAGGAGTGACGATAAAGAGAGAAAGTAGGAGAAGACACCGGAACGATACAGAGAGACATTTGAGTAATTCTTCCGTATAATATATTTTGTATTTTGCGTTAACTAACAGATTATCTTGGCTCCTCGATTAGGACGGAGAAGCGCATGTCCATCCACAAAACAGAAGACATTCGAGGATAACGAAACCTTTGCTATCTTTTACACAAAGATTAAAAAAATAAATTAATAAAAGGACAATTTTTCCCCCGAGTAGTAGATGAAAACTAAAACAAAATTCATTGTGGTGGGAACGGAGTTCTTTCTTAAATTACCAGTGGGAATGGAATTTAAAATTTAGATATATATATATATTAACTTTATAATATTTTTTATTTAGATAAATAAACAATTATAATTTATAAATGATTAGTACAATTTGCTTTAAAATTAATTTAAACTCATTAATTTTCACAAAATGTTAATGACAGACTTTCTCTACAACAAAGGAAAATTTTGGGGAAGTCTATTTATCAATAGATTTAAATTATTTCTATTATTTTCTACTAAATTTAAACTGTAATAATTTTACTTAATATGGTAACATAGTTCTGTTTTCCAGTAGATATATATTAATAAAAAAAAATTATGAAAATTATTCTTGAAAAAGGGCCATGAAGAATGTTCTGGGTATTACAAACCGGAGAGACAACCGGCGAGGATTTTGGGCGAATTTGAACCGTCCACACGTCTACTCGTTGAATGAATATACGGAAAGATTTTTTTGACAATGGGCTAAAATTCGGCCCCTTTTCTGAGACTGTTGGATCTGAATACAGATCTTTGAAGCCCATAACTGTCTGTAGGCCCTACTAAGTCCGCTTCAATGGGTTTTCACTTCTCCAGACTTCTAGTCCATACATTCCCACAAGTAAGAAGCTTCCTCACCTGCTCTGTTTCCCACCAAGGCTAATTTTTGTTTTTCTTTCAAAAGAGATAAACTCTCTTGAAAAAAAAAAAAAAGAAAAAGAAAAAAAATGAATTCATTCCAGAAGAAATTGTATATATATATACACACATTTAGATAGATAGATGGATGGATGGATAAATAGATATAAAAAATTAAAAAATTATTTATTTTAATTGCAGTGTATATTAATCATATATTTTAAAATAGTAAAATGCAAAGACCATGTGCTGTTTTTATTAAAATTTTCTCCCTTCAATTACTTTTGTAGTTTGTACCGACATTAATTATGTAAGGTAATTTTTTATTTTATCATCACTGGGCTTTCTCTCTCCAGTCTCAAGGTGTATCACCGGCCCGAGCTTGCTAACTATTCCAAGGCAGGTGGACGTTCCAGATTCAAACAAGCCTCTTAGATGCACTCAATCAAAACTCACCAATCAAAATCTGTTTTGTTTCACGCACAAGCGGTGGTGAGGGATCATCACCGTTTATTCCCTATATCTCTAGAAATCTCAATATTGATTTCTGTAATTTTTAAAATTTTTTTACTGAATCTTAAAATTTATTCTTGTCACTCCAGTGATTTTGTTGCTATATGATTACAGAATTTGAAGGTAATTTGGATTGCATTTCAAAAGCTTCAGTCAGTTTCTGAATTTTCGTGAAATGTGAAGAATTTTCAGTTCTTGTATCAAAAATTTTATAAGCTGTAAAATTTTGGTGAAATTATTTTTTACTGTGTTTGAAGTAGATTTGAGCCGTTTGATCCATTTTTCTGATTGTGAAGACTTCGTGTGTATAATCTCCTTCTGTTGTTTATTGTAAAACTTTTTGAATTTGACCTAATTGATGTTCTTTCTATTTACGGGATTCGCAGGTCTGTGAACTGGAGTAATTTTGTGAGGTTTTGAGTTTTTGAGGATCAATGGACCATGTTGAACTTACTACAGAGCAGGTTAGTTACGCGATCTGATCTCTTGATTTATTTACTTTATTGTCGTTAATTGCACATTACCACAATATAAACACAAGTGTGTATGCAACATTATTGAGTAGGAATAAAATTTGTTCTGACCTGGTTCTGTGGCATTTTTATTCTGTTACTGGAAATTGAAATCTCGAGGGCTTGTTTAATTGTGAAACTGTGACGAACAAGAAAAAAGTAATTGGGATTGGTTTACTTGTTGCATCTTTCATTTCTTGGACCTGAAGAAGTATCAGAACTTGGCCAAATCTAATTTAGTTTGTGTTTGTTCTGAAATGAAAGTGAGGAAAATATTAGAAGAGTCCTGCTCAATAACCCTGTTCTGTTTACTTTGTTGTAGCTAATGCAGCCAGATAATATTTGCCATTATATTTCATTTTCCCTTGATCTTTGATTATTGTGAGTGTGTCATTTGGCGTAGTGTTGTATCTATGATTTCTTCTTATAAAGAATTTAAATATGTTAGGAAATATCTTGGTTAACATCTTGTCCTGTTCTAAAGGTTCTTAAGATGGACATCCCGTGGGAGACATACATGACAACTAAGCTGATTTCAGGAACAGGTCTTCAGTTGTTAAGACGATATGATAACAGATCTGAAAGTTACCGTGCGCAATTGCTGGATGATGTAATTTTTCTTAGCTCTTCTTAGTCTCTAAGCTGTGTATTGTTAGTTCTCTTTCTCTTCTACATTTCTGTGTCTTTGACTCAATGAAGTATGAACTTTTCTTGGATCTTTGTCTTGCTGCTAATGAAACAAGAAGACTCATATATATTTCATTCATTGCAAAATGTATCGAGCTATGTTTTATAATTTATTATAATTTTAGTGGAAGGGTTACATGACTTATTATATAAGAAGGATTTAAAATAGTCATTTCTGTTATTAACAAGTTAATTGACTCTTACAGGATGGTCCATCTTATGTTCGAGTGTTTGTTAGCATTTTGAGGGATATACACAAGGAAGAAACAGTGGAATATGTTCTGGCTTTAATTGATGAAATGCTTGCAGGTAACAGGGGTGAATTTGGCCATCTTGATAAAATATGCATGCTAACAAATTAACCTATTATTTTATTTCCCTTGGCAGCAAACCCAAAGAGAGCCAGATTATTCCATGATAAATCTCTTGCAAATGAAGATACTTATGAACCTTTCTTAAGTTAAGTATCTAAGATAAAATTTTAGAATGTTAAATTATGATTTATCACTTCTCACTTTATCCTAATGTTTTTCTGGTCATACACTCTTCTAGAATACAAAATTTCCATTTTTGCACATCCTTGGGGACACCAAACATATATATGCACCATGCACCCTCCCCTGTTTACAAAGAACTTCTTTGTCAATAACTTCTGATCCATAGTTACTTTGTTATGTCCTAAGTTTGTTTATTGTTCTGAAAATTGGAACAAAATACTGGTTTCACCTTTGTTAGGATCTGTGAGAAAATGCAATAATCTATGGCTAGTTTTTTTTTATGCTATTTAACATGATCTGAGACTAAAATAACATGTTACTTGGTCCAATTTCAGATTGCTGTGGAAAGGTAACTGGTTCATACAAAAAAAAAGCTGTAAGATACTAGCTGCAATAGTAAGGTACTTAAAACATAGTCCATCTACACCAGAAGTGCAAATTTCGAAGACATTAACCTATTGCATTTTTTATTACATTCAGTTATTGATTGTGCAATCTTTTCCGTAATCATAGTGCCAGGCCAAAAACACAGGATGGTGCTATTGCAAATGGGGAAGCCTCAGATTCAAAGAGCAAACTCACTACCATTGATGATGTTTTGAAAGGATTGGTTGAATGGCTATGCACACAGGTTAATTTGCAGATTTAATTATATGGATATTTTTAAATGTAACTAGTGCATAAGCATGCGTTAATGCTGGAAATTTTGCATCTAGGTTTCTGTTGGTTAGGAACACTCAGCAAATTGAAAGCCTTCAGTATTGACTCAGATAGTAATCTTCTTTTTGTGAAAGTAAACTTAGTGGCAAACCAATTTGGAAATATGGTTGAAATTCAATGTACTACTTATTTGGAACCATAAATAATCATTTCTATAACTATTGGGTTCCATAAACAATAGACTTCTAGTTTTGTTTTGTTTATTTTTTTTGTTAAAGTTAAGTAGTTAGGCAATACTCTTAATTTTCAGGCTTGCAATGGAATTAACTGAATGAGTTCAGTCTTTAAGAATAGAACCAGAATTTTATATGATGAGCAGAGTTCTTGGCTTCCTTTGAGCTCGTTTAGGATTGTATATCCTCAGTTTGATATTTACATTTAATCTTTCTTACTGATTCTCAGTTAGATGTTTACATTTATCTTTCTTCTTATTGTTTCACTTATATGCTTTTCTAGTGAAGAATGCTTTGAAGTGTTGCATTTTCCTTTTAGTGAATTTTCTGTTTGTTTAAAATACAGTTTCAGAATCAGTTGGTATATTTCTCTGAGGTGTTATTGTCACAACACCATAATCCTGATGCCCTAAGTTGTGTGCAGCTGAAGCAGCCTTCCCATCCTAGTCGTGGCATTCCAGTTGCTATCAACTGCCTTGCATCATTACTGAAGGAACCTCTGGTGAGATCTTCCTTTGTGCAAGCAGATGGGGTGAAATTATTGACTCCTTTAATTTCTCCTGCATCCACTCAACAATCTAACCAGGTAAAATTTTCATATTCCGTACGGCTACTATGTAATAACTCTTTTTGAACACATAAGTTGGCACCCTCCAATACTGCTTGTTAACGGGTGCTAGGATGGGTGAGCATTTTGGTGGAACTCACCATTTTTGTTCTGCAACCTACTTCTGGATCTTATAAATGAAGGTCTCATGCTTCACTTTGGGTGAGCAAACACTATGCGGATAACAAAATTTTCATAATGGACTGTTTATTTTCTCTGTAACAGCTTCTTTATGAAACATGTCTCTGCATATGGCTCTTATCCTACTATGAACCTGCAATTGAGTACTTGGCAACTACTAGAACCCTGCCACGGCTAATAGATGTTGTCAAGAGTTCCACAAAGGAGAAGGTGAGGTCTTTTTTCTTGGAGTTTAAAGTTGATTAACAGTTTGTTTAGTTTTTCTTGGTTTTGCTATTCACAATTTTTTAGAAGAAGGTTTGCATGATGAGCAGACAGTTTTATATTTTGTCAACTTCTCTGTTTCTCGTTCTGACAATGTCCTATTTATTGTTCCTAAAAGGATTATATTCAAAGACTACTGGGGTGCAAGACTGATACAATCCATGTCAATATGATTAATTAGTTATGTTCATACATAATCTTCTTTGGCTTATGGAAGAGTATTATCTTATTCAAAATGTTATATGTCAACTGGTTATTAAGATGGGTATTTTGTGCTAGGTTGTCAGGGTGGTTGTCCTGACCCTTAAGAACTTGCTCCCAAAAGGCTCCTTTGCTGCTCAGATGATAGACCTTGGGCTGCCTCAAATTGTTCAAAGTTTGAAAGCTCAAGCATGGAGTGATGAGGTAAGAGAAGTTTCAGGCTGTTTAGTTTCTCTTATCTGGCTGATTGTTTTATGATTTAGTTAATACCTTGAATAATTAAGGGATGTCATGATGCTGTATGCTATTAATCAATGCATTTTTAATGAATTTATATGACTTAAATTTTTTTTTTTTAAGTATGATGTGGTAGAGAACTCAATTGCTTATGTTATGACAATATATCTTCTCATTTTTGCTCATTGTGTGTATATAAGAGCTGTAATGGCTAGCAATCATGGTTTTGGTACATGATGCTATATTATCTTATTGTTTGATGTGCCCTAATTATATGTTGTCAATACCACCTATGACTGTTCTATTTATTATTTGTTGCACAATTTCAATTAAATTTCTCCTTGGTGAAAGTTCTGGCCATTTTTGGTTCCGAACCAGGCAATCTTGACAACTTATGACATTTGTCCTTGTTTGATTCTTCCTCTAGTGGCTGACAGTTTCCTGTTTCCTATAATTCTTATGCTTCTTTTTTCTTTGTCTTCCAAGCATTCTATTTAACAAGATCTTAACCCTTTTTCCTCATTATGAGCAGAGTCTGATAATGTGCTTTATTACTCTCTAAGAATATGGTATCCATTCTACTCACTAAGTTTGTATGCAAGACGTTATATTCAGCATCAACTTAATCAATCTGAGATATACAATTGCAGCGTCTCCTTGAAAGTACCAACAGGAACAAAACTCAACTTCCATTGCTGAATTTTGTATCCCTTTAACCTTCTGATATTTTCCCCTCTTGATGCTTCTATGCATAATAGATTTTGATATCTTTCTTAGGATTTATTGGAGGCTTTGAATCAATTGGAACAAGGTTTGAAGGATAATATTAAGAGATTGAGTTCTTTTGATAAGTACAAGCAAGAAGTCCTCCTCGTCCATCTTGACTGGTCTCCCATGCACAAAGATCCTTCATTCTGGTGTGAAAATATTTCAAATTTTGAAGAGAATGATTTCCAGGTATTTCTTTTGCTATGGCCATCAATGTTTATTCTGCTTTAACTTTTCCTAATAACAATTGCTCAGGAGTTTTATACCATGATTCTAGACCATTATGTTTGATGAAACTCCTGGAGTAGTAACCTCTGATCTTCTGCCTCAGATTCTTAGGGTCCTCATAACAATCCTGGATACATCCAATGATCCAAGAGCTCTTGCAGTTGCTTGCTTTGATCTCTCACAGTTCATCCAGCATCATCCAGCTGGGCGGATCATTGTCACAGACCTCAAAGCTAAGGACCGGGTGATGAAACTGATGAAACACAAGAATGCTGAGGTTACCAAAAACGCCTTGCTCTGTATTCAAAGGCTTTTCCTAGGTGCCAAGTATGCGAGCTTTTTGCAGGCCTGAATTCTGTTTCTATGATGTCTAATGGTGGGTGGTCCAAGGGTGGTCGAATATCATCTAGCACGGAAATCCTTGTAATGATTTGAGTTTCGAGATGCGAAATAAAATAGATTAATCTTTGGTGTAAACTGTCTTTTGGCGTAATATATGTTTTTCCTTGACCATAACCTTCTTGTGGCTAGAAATTTTCTATTGCGGCTTTAACTTGTTTCTTCTGTAATTGTAGAAATAAGCTGTCATCACGGGAAAGTCCTATTTTTGGTTTCAAAATCAAAGCTGGATTTCTTATGGTCCATTATTCTTTTGAGTTGACAATAATTCTGGCCTATTTTTCTTATATAAAATAAATGCATGTCCAAATGATTGTAAAATTTTAATAGCTGTTATATACCTTTTTTTTTGTGTGTGTGATAAATATTTGCTATTTTATTCCTAAAATTATAGGTAATTCTCAAATATCCGATCGTCTCAGTACACACCCTCCATAATTATTGAACATTCGTATTTTGTAATTATTTCCCACCTGAATTGGGTTCAGTTCAAGTACGATGGAAACTATTAATAAATATTCGTATTTTATAGTTATGTTTGCATCAGCATTGGGTTCAGTTCAAGTCCGATGGAAACTAGCAAAAATTGTTTTTTATAATTGTGTTGGCACTTGAATTGGGTTTAGTTCAAGTAGATGCACACAACAAATTACAAAAAATTTGTTGAGTGATAACTGATAATGGAGCAAAAAGCGTGATGTAATTTCTGGGGTGATGCCTTAGTTCGAGTGTAGAGGCGTTAGGAATTTAGGATCCATTAAAATTATTGGCCGGTCTCTTTATCTTAGAAACTGTAGGCCCCACATTGAACTTTTCTCTTATTATTATTTTCATTTTCAACTATTTTCATTATTGATGGGTGGGGTTCGATAATATCTATAAATGAATTAAACATAAGAAAAAACCACCACCTCTTGAATTAGCACAGGAACAGAAGCCAGCATAAGCATAGGCCGAGAAACTGAAGCGAGAAATGCGGACAGAGAAAATGAAAGAGAAGGAGAAGGAGAAGGAGAAAGTCTGCAAGAGGTGTAAGCAGACCTACAGTGATTCATCCAACCGTTCTTCTTCTTGCCGATTCCATCCTTCGTTCTTCGTTTGCCGTCGTCATGACGACCAGAAAAGGTAGCCCGATTGATGATCTTTTATCATACCCAATTCTTCAAATTGAGTCTTTCTCTCAGGTTTTTAGGATTATTTTCGTCGACCATTTTGATTCATTGGCATTTTCTGTTGGATGTTATGGTGAACGACGGATAAAAGGAGTTTAATGAAACTAAGTTTTGGTTAGATTTTTTGCTGGATCTCATATAGAGTAATCAAATTCCTCTTTGTTCGCTCCCCAATTTTTGTTCATTTGGTTGGTTATTAATGGATGATTTAGTGATATTGATGTCCTTTTGGAATGTTTTTGGTGCTGTTGATAATTGTGCCATTAACGCGCTACTTTAGTATTCAGGAGTTTGTGCAGAAAGCTTGTACAGATTGTTGTATCACGGGATATAGGAGGGTTTATGGGCAGTGTGAGAGCTTTTATACCAAAAAGTCTAGAATATCTTGGTTGTACCACGTCCTTTGTACCAAAATCCAATAAAGTCCTGCCCTGTACATAGTTTGAAAGCACTTTGACAAATTGGTAGTTACAATAAATGAATATAGGCATTACATAATATCACTGGATGATTGTACTACAAGAGAGTTATTATACACTATTTTGGTTTGAGTCTGGGCATCCCAAAATTTATTCTGAAAATAACATCCCAAACGATAGCATTTGTATTGTGGGTAGTTGAGATGTGTAAACAAATGATCTTGAAAATTATAAAAGTTGTTATCTAATTGATTATTATATTCTCACTTGCCATTTGTGATATCTAGCATTACTCTATCACCATAGTGGTGCGATTCTCATGGTGCAACTTGTACAACTAGTATTGCATCCTCAATATGTGTTTCTGTTCTAAATTATCAGGTTCATGAACTGCAGCTACGATAGCATAACATTTTGTATGAATAAGTTAACGGATTTTTCCTTTCTTTTATCTTTCTACTATATAGTCGTAGATCTTTTATTAAGTAGTCTCCACAGGCAGACAGAAAAAGCAAAAGATAAAACTATATAACATTTAGAATGCAGAATTTTGGCCCATGTTCTTTCTAAGTTTGGAGTCCATTAGGCCTTCTCTCACAGGTGGTAGTAAGATTAGCATTTTAAAGAGGCTTCATAAGTAGGATTGGTAATTGTTGCGTGGAAAATGCATCTTTGTTTGCTTTGGATATTTGGGTTGAAAGAGACAAAAGCTTTTTAGAGTGGAACAATAGATAGCAGAGCTAAGAACTAGAATTTTCTGAATTGTTTCCTAGGTTTTTCAGTTTCCACTAAATCTACCTCTTCAAGTTTCATTATACAGTGCTTTCTGTTAACACTGTACATTGCGCTAGATTCCTCACAAGGCACTTCGGATGCACCTATTACTTTTCAGGAGAAAAAAGCACATTTTTGTACCTGTTTACTGTAGATTTGTGTACAACTGCCTTCTTTAGTTTGTTCCTGGGAGTGGTGGGAGTTGGAGAATCAAAACAAATACAATTGTTATGGTTTTAAGATATTTTGAAGAACTGAATGGTGTGGTTTAATATCTATTAATAATCCTAGGGAAACTACAATATGTGGTATAAACTATGTGGGAATGAATCTCTATATATTGAATCGATGACTATATTGAGTTTTAAGAACATCAGAGAATTTAATGTAGTACATTTTATATATTGTATACACACCATGGATGTCTACCGATTGTTAGCTTGATCTTCTCATAGTGTCCTAGTTTCAATAATAGCTATGCAGAAGAGGTTTTTCATTTTCTGCTATTCCTCATTGTCAGTTTAGATCATGTGTTGATTATAGAAATTCTTGAAATGAGTTTGGAGTTCAAGTTGGTGAAAATGACGTGTAAAATTACCCTATGCCTCATCAAGAGAGATATTGGATTGGCTATAGGCACACTGAGAACAAAAATATAATAAAATAAAACTCATGATGGATGTTCATGGTTTGCTTTCATCTTGTTTCAAAGTAAAACAGAAACAGAACAAAGAATTAGAGAAAACAGAAAAACTGCAAATATTCCATGATAAGACAATTTGGATATTGCTTATGTGTTATGATAATGAGGATGTATTTTCAGATTATGTAACCCATATTTGTGAGGGTTGTTAGATTCTAGGAAAAAATTATTGCATAAGCATCCAACATTTGGAAGCTTTCCTCTGTAATTAATTAGTGGATGTCATTGCTTGTGGTTTCCTTGGTTTATGGAATGTCACATTTTTATAAATGTACTCTAGACAATCTTTCATATTTGCTTTTCATCACATGAGATGGACAGAGCTCCAATCAGTTGATGTTTTTTGGGTTTGATTCTTTGAAGGTACTATGAATTGGGACCTGATGATCCGCCATATGCTGCTAAGTTCTATGACTGCTGTGGGGCCGAGGATCCTGACGCCTCTGGTTGCACCTCCAGTTTCCATGTCTCTTATGATGATAGTTGATGTAATATTTCTCCTCTTTGTCACCTATAACTTGACTGTACATTAAATTTGTAGATATTTCCATGTCTCCTCTATTGATACATATCATTTCCTCCTGTTGGATGCGTTCTGTATCTTTGCCTGTTATATAATTAAGGTCCTTATATCTTGAATTTTCAATTTCTGTCAATTTTCTGTGTTGATATGGCTTCAATTTCACACAATGATATGAGATATGAAGCCCTTACTCACATTATATAATAGGGCATTGATACTCCGTGTATCATTTTAGGTCTTCCTGTTTTCTTTTTCTCAATGGAAACGGAAATAAATGAATGAATAGGTTAGAACTAGAGATTTCAACTGCATATGCATGTATCAAAACAGTACTATATAGATAAAAGTATAAGACCAAGATTTTGGTATTTAGCATTAGGAATGGGATTGTATAAAACTTTTACTGATAAAAGAAAAAATTCAAGCAAAATAAATATATATAAATATGTTCATGACAGTTATGTTTGTGACTGTTGCTAGCATTTTTCCAAAAAGCTGTGTATGGAATTGCAGAAATCCATAATTTGGTAGCACGATGAATTTTATTTCTATGCAAATATGTGAAAGTAAGGATGAGGGTGTCTGGTGTCAGGAGAATAATCAAAGTTAAAAGAGAAAAGAAAGAAACAAGCATGCTTCCCACATCAAGCTGGTGGTACATCCTGTCTTTGCTTGACCTCTCTCCTCTTATTCATCAACTTTTGTTTCCCCGCAATTTTCTGCTCTTCTCGATCCCACCCCCCATGTGCATGACAGTTGTTTGGATTTTCTCTCCTTTTTTATTTGTTAAGATCCCAATTTGTTAAACTTTTATTTTAATTGGTTTAATAATGCTTAATTAATGTTGTTTATTCTAGCATTGGATTGCCTTTTAATGATTTTGATGGATTGGTTTCAAATTCAATTCACATTTTTATTGTCTTCATTAGGTTGTGGGAAAATGGGGTTCATTTTTTATTTTCCCAAAAATAATGTAAAAAGTTAAATATCAATCCTCTTAATAAATCCCAAATGAAAAGAAATCGTTTATTGTCCATGGTAAAATCAAACACAAAAATAGATTAAAGTTTAAACATATCATGGGGTAGGCATGTGGATTGTTTGTGGATAATGTTATTGTAGTTAGCTGTTTCATCTACTTCGCATTAATAAACCCAACATTTTTTTTTTATTTTTTAATTTCCAGAATTTATTTATTTATTTATCATGATTGTTGAGAAAAATCTGTTAATAGTTGGGATTGTAATTAAAATTTAATTAACTCAATAAATTAGGCTGGCAGCGGCACTGGCTCATGTGGAAGATAGGACAATGGAATTATGGAAGTCTAATCAATGTTTTTCTAATTATCATTAAAGGTTAAGAAAAGAAATTAATGCTAATTTTATTCCATCCCACGTTCAACAAAATAATGGTGATTATTCATAAGTAATTAATTGGGTTTGTAGGTTGTGATTAATACATTTAATTAGATATTAATTTGCATTGATGGTCATAGGAACACTCACCACCAATCGATAGATTCTTAAAATTTAAAAGAGAAAGAAAAAAACATTAAAAAAAAAAAAGAGTGGAAAATCACTTTGTTCATCGGTTAGGATAAATAAACAAACAGTGATAGTATTTGTACCCTTCAAATTTCTTTTGGAACCCTTTTTTTTTATTATTCTTTTAAATTTAAAAAAAAATATTATATCTTATTAATTTAAAAAATAACCTTGATTTTCTTATTTTTTATAAATTCTGGTGTCATCAATTTTTTTTTCTTTTTATTATTCAAATCCTACAATTATTACTTAAATTTCATAACATTGGTATTTTTATTACTCAAATTTTTTTATTAAAATACGTTGTTTTTTGTTCAAATAGTAATTTATATCATATAAACAAAATAATTTAATTATACTTAGTATGATTCTCTTTCTAATATTACTCTCAATGGCTATATATTTCATAATTTTTCGTAGGAATATATTAAATAAACATGTTTCTAATGAGTTTGTGCAAAATAAAAAAAAAATTAGTTAAAAAATAATAAAAATTTTACTTCTTTAAGATCAACTTTCATGATTGCTTTCTTCATCAATCCTAATTCTTTTAAATTTGCTGAAAAAAATATTTATTTATTTAATTTAGAGTTTAAAGAAAGAACAAATCTAGGATACTTAACATTAAACAAAAAAGTAATAAGTTAAAATGAGTGTAAAAAAAGTTTTAAAAAAATTAAAATGTGTATAAGTTTAATTAGGCTTATTTTTTATTTTTATATAATTTTAACTTTAGTTCAAAAATATGAATTTTAAGAGAATTTTAGAAAGGTACTAATAACATCACCCAAAAACAAAAGTAGCAAAAATAAAAAAATAAAAGTTTTAAGAAAGGGTGAATTTCACTTATATAATTATTTATTTATCTTTTATTATTACAATAAATAATTGTTATTTTTAGAAATAAAAATTTTAATATTTAATAATATTTTTAAATTTTATTTTAATCTTATTTTGTTATTAAATTATATTTAATTATTATTGAAAAAAAAAATTTTGATTATGAGGCATTGATAAGGATTATTGATAAAGTGGTGGCGTTTTTTTTTTTTTTTT
>JAVXUL010000009.1:16189704-16200388 GCA_035590515.1 Trichilia minutiflora
CTAAACTTATAATATATTGATGTAAACAAAAGATTTTTTTTTTTTGTATATAGGAAAACTCACACACATTTAGTTATTATTACGTTGTCCAGTCATGTCCAGGATTAAACACTTATCTCGTGGGTACGTGTCTACAGATCATACGACGTCCGTCCTGAATTCGATTTCCAACGCAGATATAGGGATCACGCATAATAATACCAAATATAGGATAAAACTCTGATCTAATCCCTTAATATTTTAACAAAGAGAATCCTGATGTGGGAATCGAATTTGAGATCTGGAGATCCCAAGTCCAACGTTAACATAAAAAATATATGAATCTTTTTTAAAAGTTAATATTATTAAAATTTTATTTTTCATAAATGCAAAAAAAAATTATTTAAGTTTATATATATATATATTGAAGAGAGCATATAAAGTTATTTGTTCAAAAATTTAAAAAATAAAAATATGTGGACTGTTATATACATTATTAAATAATATTAATTAATTAAAAGCAGGAAGTAATTCAAATAGAGTGGGAGAGATAGGGCGCAGATTTTTATCCTCTTTCCTGAAAAGTAGGGTGGTGGCCTAATCCACTCATGGGAAAGAAAACTACGTCTCTCTCCTCTGAAAAAGATTTTGGTTTTACCAATTCCTTTCCTTTGACAGAACAACAGAAATCAGTAGTCACAGTACAATACAAAGAAAGAGCAATCAAAGGGGCATTCTTGAACTTTCATCACTTCCTTCCTTCCAATTCAAAAAAATAAATAAAGAAAAAAAACTTCTCATTCAAACACACAGTGAAAGAAAAAGGGAGAGACTAGTGTGTTAATTGAGAGTACAATAACTACAACATCATGTGTTATTTTATGTTTTCTGTCTGTGGTCAGCCACTCTAGAGACATAAAAACTAACCCAAATTATTTGATTTTTCTTTGTCTGCCTCTGCTGTAAATTCTTCTTCTTCTTCTTTGTTGTTGTTATGTTTTCTGTTATTGTTGCAGAAAACAGAATTTTATCCTTTTCATCATCCCACGATCTGAGAAACAAAAACTTCACATTTCACATGGACATTAATATATCCTTAATCTCTTACAAAATGTCAGCAATTTAGCAGCTTTCGTTCAACACATTTCCAGGTACTCTATTTTCATCTTTATCTGCTTCAACATCAGTATCTACTTCCTATCACCGACATAGCCATGTCGACCAAATCCAAGTAAGTACGCTTATTCTATGCTATATTTAATGTTGAAATCACCATCTCTTTCTAGATCTGACTTTTTTTCTTTTTAAATTTTCTTATCTGGGTTATGTGCTCTATTTTCAAAAATAAGTGAATTATTCTTAATTTGATTAGGATCTGCAGATTATTTCTTTTTGGGTTTGAAAGTTCTAACTTTGCTTCTGTTTTGTTTGATTTAAAGTGTAAATTTTGGTTCTCACTTTAGCTACCCAACTATCTTAAGTATGAAGACGAATTTCAATTTGAAGTTTTGGTTTTTATTTTGCTTTTTACCTGGGTTTCACTCCATTTTCCTAATTTTTAATCATTATCTTAGTTTATTAGTTCTTTTTTTGAATTTTCCTTTGATGGGTTGGATCTGTTCTTGAACCAGTTTTCATATATGTGCGAGTGAGATGTGTTGTTGAATTACTTTGATATAGTAGTGAACTTCTGATGCTAAATTGTATGAAATATTTCCATATTTGATGCAGATTCATATTTATTATGGTACTGTGTGGAAGGTGTTTTCAATTTTGGCAAGTGTTATGCTTACATATATGGTATTGTTTTAGTATAAGTTGTGAGTTAGTAATATAATGACAATAATTTGAACTTGAGCAGATCTGGTTTATCTGAAACTCCTAGCAAACCTTCACCAGCTACTCCTAGAGTGAGTAAACTTGGTAGGGGAGTGACTAAGCCAGAACCTGATTCACATTCTCCTATGCAAAATACTCGCCTTTCTGTTGAACGATCCCCACGAACTGTCAACTCGAAGCCATCCATTGATCGTCGATCACCAAAGATTGCAACTACTCCACCGGCAAAGAGTGCTACCCCACCTGAAGTAAGTTTCAGTGATTACCACTACGTTTTATTGCTTTTCAATTTCAGCATTTGGTGCATGTTTGAAATTCCTGTAAACTTTTAAAACCCAGACTAGAATGTTTTGGATAGATTGCCTTGAATAGATATGAACGAATTTTAAGCTGCTCTTTGTTGATAAAAATCTGTACTTAAGACTTGAACCTTCTCTTGTGCTAGAACTAAGCAGGCAGTTATTGTAAAACTATTGCAAATGTTGATCTGCATTTTCGTTTGATTTTGATTTTCAGAAACCGCAATCACGGGTTGCAAAAGGATCCGAATTGCAGGTTCAATTGAATCTTCTTCAGGAGGATCTTAAGAAAGCAAAAGAACAGATAGAATTGATTGATAAAGAGAAAGCGAATGCAATTGATGAACTGAAAGAAGCTCAGAGAGTTGCTGAAGAGGCAAATGAAAAACAGAGAGAGGCTTTGATGGCTCAAAGACGTGCTGAGGAGAGTTCTGAGATTGAGAAGTTCCGGGCTGTTGAATTGGAGCAGGCTGGAATTGAGGCAGCCCAGAAAAAAGAAGAGGAATGGCAGAAAGAGATTGAAGCTGTGAGGAACCAACATGCTGTGGATGTTTCTGCTCTTCTCTCTGCTACACAAGAGCTCCAGAGGATAAAGCAAGAACTAGCAATGACTACTGATGCAAAGAATCAGGCATTGAGCCATGCTGATGATGCCACTAAGATTGCTGAGATTCATGCTGAAAAGGTGGAGATTCTCTCTTCTGAGTTGACGCGATTGAAGGCCTTAATTGTTTCAAGGCATGAGTCAGAGGCCATCCAAAATAAGGAGTTGGTGTTGAAGCTTGAGGATGAGATAGATTCTTTAAAACAAGAACTTGAGAAATCTGAAACTTTTAAGAAAAAGTTTATGGAAAGCGAAGCTTCTATTGAACAGCTTAATGTTGAGCTAGAGGCTGCAAAGATGGCTGAATCTTATGCTCGTAATTTAGTGGAAGAGTGGAAAATCAGGGTTGAAGAATTAGAAATGCAGGCTGAGGAAGCAAATAAGTTGAAGAGATCTGCATCAGAGTCTTTGGATTCAGTCTTGAGACAACTAGAGGGAAACAATGATAAATTGCATGATGCAGAATCTGAAATTGCTGCTCTTAAAGAGAAAGTAGGACTGTTGGAAATGACTATTGGAAGACAGAGAGGGGATATTGAGGAATCAGAGCGTCAACTTAATATGGCTAAGAACGAAAATTCTGAAATGGAGAAAACTGTTGAATCTTTGAAATCAGAGCTGGAGACTGTGAAGGAGGAGAAAGCCCAAGCTTTGAACAATGAGAAACTCGCAGCTTCTAGTGTTCAAAACCTTTTAGAAGAGAAAAACAAACTTATAAATGAATTAGAAAATTCCAGGGATGAAGAGGAGAAGAGTAAGAAAGCGATGGAAAGCTTAGCTTCTGCCCTACATGAAGTCTCTGTTGAAACTAGGGAAGCCAAAGAAAAGCTGTTATCCAGTCAAACTGAGCATGAAAGTTACGAGACCCAGATAGAAGATTTAAAGTCGGTCATGAAAGCAACAAATGAGAAGTATGAAACCATGCTTGATGATGCAAAACAAGAGATTGACGTTCTTACAAATACCATTCAAGTATCCAAGGATGAATTCCAGAAATCCAAGGCTGACTGGGAGCAAAAGGAACTTCATTTGGTGGATTGTGTGAAGAAATCAGTGGAAGAAAACTCTTCTCTGGAAAAAGAAATAAATAGACTGGTTAATCTGCTCAAGCAAACTGAGGAAGATGCTTGTGCCGTAAAAGAGGAAGAAGCTCACCTGAGGGATAGCCTAAAGGAGGTTGAAGCAGAGGTAATTTACCTTCAGGAGACTCTCAGGCAGGTCAAGACTGAGAGCATGAAACTGAAAGAGAGTTTGTTGGACAAAGAAACTGAGTTGCAGAGTGTCATTCAAGAAAACGAGGAGCTCAGAGCTAGAGAAACTGATTCTGTTAAGAAGGTTGAGGAGTTGTCTAAGTTGCTCGAAGAAGCTATGGCCAAAAAGCAAACTGAGGAAAATGGTGAACTTACAGATAGCGAAAAAGACTATGATCTCCTTCCGAAGGTGGTAGAATTCTCTGAAGAGAACGGACACGCAGGAGAAGAAAGGCCCAAAATGGACATTCTAGTGCAACAAAGTAAGGAACAGAAGACAGAAAATTCCAGAGAAGAGAGTGATGACATAAATGATGAGACTGTTGAAACAGGTCCTCCCAAAATTGAGAATGTCAATGGAAAGCCAAAGGAGGATGAAGGCAAAGAGAAAGAAGATGATTCAGTAGAAGTTGAATTCAAGATGTGGGAGAGCTGCAAGATTGAAAGGGAGTTTTCACTGGACAGAGAACCAGAGCAGGAATCCTTGGAGGAGGAAGCAAATCTAAAGGTGGAGGGCGGTACCTGTGATAAGATAAATGGGGTATCTTCTACAGAAAACATTGATGATGGTGGAACCTCACCCTCAAAGCAGCGGCAACTAAAGAAGAAGAAACCTTTTATTCGTAAGTTTGGAAGCTTACTCAAGAAGAAGCCAGCTAGCAACCAGAAGTAAAGGAAAAATCAGGTATGGCCTGACTTAGCCTGACTAGCAGGCAGGTATTGGATACTATCTTGCACCTTATTGTGTTTTCCTTATTGTTTTTGCATCTGATTTTCAGAATAGGTTTAAAATTTAAAGGCTTGTATTATCTTTAGTTTTCTTTTTCCTTTTTTTTGCATTTTAATGTGATTCCCCATATAGGGAGTTTTATGTATGTGATGGAGATTCTTTGTCCTTAGTTCTTTTCCCCTGCCCTTCTTATCTAAATTTCTTGAAAAGGAGTGGTATTGTGGTAACCTCAAACTGTAATTTGATTTGCTTTCTATTATTCTACATGGGAAAGTTACATCTTAATGCTGCAAAGTGCTGGAGAACCTGATTAGGGTTTCTTTTATGTTGTGTTAATCTGATAAATATAAGTGAAGTTGACTATTTCATAGCTTATCTCTGTTGTGTACACTCACTGGGATAATATGGAAGTTGTCTAGCAATGCATGTACAAAACCGAAGTAAGTCACAGAAGGTGTGTTTGAATTGCAATTACTCTGTAAACTTGAAAACTTTGTTGTGACTCTGAAATTCACTTGAGTTGCTGTGATGTTTACCGCAATATAAATGTGAAATTTTGAAACATCTCTGTTTGGCATTGGAGTATGAAGAAAGCATGAGTGCATCAAGTTTTGGAACTTCTATACCGTGTCAACATTTCAGTGTAGTTGAACTAGTTAATATCCTTCAAATTGGTATTCTTAGAGATGGTGGATTCGAGATATCATTACAGGGGACATGCTTTATCATTAGAATTTGAGCATTTATTTGATCATATGAACTAAGGTCAAGAAAGGATCCCAGCCGTTCGATGCATCAGAAGAATAATTTCCTGAACGTATGTGTACTCTTACAAGAAGTTTTAGATATGAATTATTTTAAGAGTAAAAGTTGCTTTTAGAAAATTACTAGTAGTGAAAATTTGACTTTGGATGTTGCCATTCTATGTTCAATATGGAAATCATCAGCTGTTGTGTCCTGATAGCAAAAATGCTCATGTACAAGCAGTTATAGCAACAGAAGATACAATAAGGCCATAATTGCAGTATTTAAATTCGGACATTACAATTGGCAGAAACAGATTAAAACAGTCAAAATGATGTTTAGAGAAGCGACAAAAGGATGCTTGAATGTCAAGATTTGTCTGTTAAAAATGCTTTCAGCAAAAGCATTCTGAACAGGGTCCTTTTGGTGGTGGGTTACATTGTGACCATTTCAGAAAGGTTGCTTAACCTCGAGTTAAAAACTGAGAAGGGATTTCACTAACTTGAAATCTAATTTTCTTCCTTTTTTATCTGATTATTTTTGTCAACAGTTTATGTTAATTGTCGTATTAATGAATCTTATTATTATTTTGGAAGAAGTAAATTCAAAACACTGATAACAGCAAAAGTTGATACACTTCAAAAGAATTGTCCAGGGACCAGGGTACTTTCATTGTACCACCGCCATGTCTGCTTTTTTGACTAAGCCCAACTTTTACAACATAAACTTTGACAAAACTATTACATTTAGAAAATCTAGCATATTATCCCTTGTGCAACGTTAAACATGAATATCAAATTATAATTATTAATAATACTAGTTATTAAAATATAATAATAAATAGTATAAAATAAATTGAGAGAATATAAAGAATTTAACGAAGTGTTACATACAATTTAATATTTGAGTTCTTTTATATATATATATTCAAAATATTTGAATCCAATTAAAAACACCAAAAATTATAGGCACTATCACAAATATTAAAAATAAAAAAGACAATATTTAAATTATAAAGTTCTTTGCAAAAAGAATCCTTTATGAGATAATTTTTTGGATAATAAAAACCTAGCTTGACCATTTTATATAGACCTAAGGTCCTCATTCAAAATCTATACTTAAAAAATATGGACAAATTGAATAAAGGTCAAAAGCCAAATTGCAAAAAATTTGAAGAGCCAAGTCTTAACAAATCTTTACTGTGCCGATTTAGCTGATCCCATCCAAAATTCTTCAATTTTCCCAAACGTTTTGACAAGATTTTGTAACGTCTTTAAATACAGTAAATAGCACGATCAAGTTTTCAAGATGTCGATCAATTCTAGACAAAAATTGAACTTGATGCTATTACGATTTTCATCAATATATATATATATATATATATAAGGCGAACCACACTCAGTTATCACTGCAACGTCCAGTCAAACATGAGATAAATTATCTATCCTCAAGAATACGTATTTGTAGATCAAACGACACTCGTTCTTAATAGTTAATGCGTGTACAGGGACCACCTTACAACAGTACCAAGCATGGGAGAAAATCTCTGGTTTTCACCTTGACGCGTCAGTCGGAATGAATCCATGATAACTCGAACTCAAGACCGCAGAAAAAGAACGCCGATCCTTGTCTAAGTCCAAACCACCAAACCACTTCAGTCGGGTGTAACTTTCATCAATATAACTACAAAAATTTAGCAATTTCAATTTTTTGAAATAATATATTTTTTTATTAATAATTTCTCAAGTAAAGTGATAAATGACATCAATATATTTGGTACAAATATGGAATATTGGACTTTTCGCAAAGTGAATAACATTCTACCTGTTAGAATAAATAGTAATCTTCTTATGGTTAATTCTCAAATCTTTTATTAATTCTTGAACTAAATAACTTTTTTTTGTAGTCTATGTAATAAACAAAGTAACTATCAACAGTAAAATAGACTTCCAACTCACTAAAAGTAAGTATATATCCAGTTGATTCTCTTTTATTGAACAATAAAATCAGTCCATCGGACATTCAGTCAAAAAATTGACGACCCTTATCCAAATAACCAATATGATCAGAATCAAAATAATCAATAAGACACTAAGTTAATCATCTTACTCAAATACTAATATAATATCATGTATATATCTGATCACAATTTAACTCCACTTAAAATGTCAGGTCTCGTATATATTTATAACATATTCTCACATTCTTCATTACTAGTCAAAAATATTGATGCACCATTAAATTTCAAATGAGAAGCACTAGTTTTAATTGCTCAATCATGCTAAATATTATAAAATTTTCTTCGAATATTGCTTTTGAGTCAAATAAAATTTGTTATGTCCTCTATTTTTGGTAGAGGACATGTCTGATTATTGAAGCATCTTTATTACCAAAAATCTAAGCCCATATGACTTGTGTTGCTATGAACATTTCATAGCAAGGTTTTGTTTTGTTCATCTAATTGAACTTGTTTTGTCTTGGGGAAGTGCTTCAGCTTTACAATAATTCTTCATTACATTATATCAAATTCTGGATTTCAATTTAGTTTTCAGATTCTCAATTTAATAGTCATCAATCATGTGCAAATACAAGAAGACGCAATTGCAGTATTTCAAAAATCTGAAACAAATGTTAACTATAAAAGAAAAAGTGACAATAGTACTTTCACATTAAATTGCTTTGCCATTTTGGCAGTAGTTTACTCAGTTTCATTCTTATTCTCTAATCTAATTTAACAAGAGCGAAACATAACTTGTTGTCATTCAATCTAAAGGAGTAGAGTTGCACAGTCGATCCAATCTGTAGCCCATTTGCAACGTTCATGACCACCTCTTTATGCCAAGTATTGATGAGAGTATAATTATAAGTGTTTCCCATAGTCCACCTTTTCAACTTCACCTTCGTTACCTCTAAACATGGTTGAATCAGGCTAACATCTTCGATTCCTTTATTATCGTCGAGTGCCAACTTCTCCTCTTCGGTAAGAAAAGGATTCAATATTTGCTTACGGGGAATGGACAACCGATTCTGTTGACCACTTAAATCACTTGCAGTTATATCTTTTTGTATAACCAGAATGACATCTTTCCCTCGCATCTCCTCAATCTTATTCTTGAAACTTTCCAGCATATCAGGGACATCTCCTCTTGTCGGCTTCTCTGTCTTTCTCTTCTTTTTTTTATTGTCTTTCTGTCTGATGATTTGGTTTTCTTCCTTTAAGCTGTTTTGGGCATCAAATCGTCTCTTCTGATAACTCTTCTTGTTTTCGGCCTCTGAAGGAGGAGGAACAATTGTAATAGTAGCGGTCAGTAACTTTGGTGGAGCATTAAGTGTAGTTGCGGTGGCTGGAAACCGAAGCTTGCTGCAGGGCCCGCTCCTCCTTTTTGTGGGTACATAAAATCCCAGGAAGCAGTGCTTATTAAGAGTTATCGCCGCTTCATGTTTCCCAATGAAAAGTGATGGTTGCTTCTTGGCAAACTCTGGGACGATCCTCTCTGTTAATAGTTTCAGCGCCAAACCTTCATCGCCAGCCGCGGCTTCTTCTGCCTCTCTCACCAGGCTCTCAAACGACCCACCATCTTCAACATCATCGGAAATGGACATCCTTCGCTTTCTCAGACTCACCATCGGTGAACGACTATCAGAAAAACGCAGACAACGAAGAAAAGAAGAAATCAGTCGAAACCTTAAGAACACTAGCAATAGTGAATGAGCTTCGCTCTGTCTTTGTGTGGAAGAAAATTAATCTTAATCCTGAACGAGGTGGGTTTTAATAACTACAGGTAATTCAGATAGGTTTCCTAATTCTATGAGAATATGGAGTCCTTCAGATAGGTTTCCTAATTCTAAAACGCGTTCTGGAGAGCCGTTGAACGTAGGTTTTAGGCGCCAAGTGAAACTACATTAAGCCCAGTTCCAAGCAAAGTTGGTTTCCAAAATCTATTTACTACTATGATTTGGAAATTTAATTAGTTTGGATTCTGATTTCGTGTCCTGAGAGAATTGGGTTTTCTTTAAATTAACTTCCTAAATCGGTTTGGAAAAAATATTAGGGATTCGGCTCCAATAGCCCCAACGGTCAGAACGTTTTTCAACAGAAATTTGAATTTCAGAGTGTTATTATTATTATTAAATAATAATTGTCACAGCTTTTTTTAGTTTCTTCTTATTTTTAACTGAACCCTAACGGCGTTTGAATTCTCCGTTGCTCTACTAGGCGCGGCTCAGAGGACTGGCAAGAAGGCTCTAGATCAAGTCGAAGAGAGAATGCACTCAGTTTTGTCTGTTTGGCGTCTGGGAATCTCAAGTTGATACTTTCGGACATTACATCGCCCAAGATGTTCATTGTCTCAAAAGCTTGTGCTCAAGCGTAAGTGGGTTCCTTGGAATTTCTTTGTTTTGTCTTGTGTAAGCTTGTTTGGCTGCTGAGAATGTGGGAAAGTGGGAGAAAGTTTGAGGTTTAAAGTACGTGTTTTTGAGTTTGAAGTTCTAGTAAAAGTAATTAAATTGAGCATGCTGAATTTGTAGGAAAATGGCGGCCAAATAAAAGATGTTTGATATTTTACTACCCTGGAAGACAATAGAAATTCGAGAATTTTAAGAATTTGAATGGAGATTGTTTAACGGTTAAAATGTAAAGGATAGAAGATTAAGAATATTTTAGTTCTGTTTCCTGTTAAAGAAGTGTAGAAAATAAAAAAGAAAAAGATTGAAAATGTTTGATATTTATTGCATAGCAGTTACTGACTTTAATATAATGGATTTCTTGATGAAACAATAGACGGTGCAAGGACTTGCGTGAAACTAAACGAGCTGTCTTTGTGAAATTCTTATAGTTGGAATGCTTAATTAAAACTACCCTTAGAGTGAATTTAGTTAAGTCTTCTCTTTCTCTTTTCATTTTCGTCTCTGTTTGGCTCGGAAGAGAAATACAAATCGAGTGAGACAAGATATTTGTGAAAGGTTCGCCGTCCATCTAACAAGTTTGCTCTTTGAATGTCTGTCAGGAACCAGAGAATGCATAACAAGTGTTTGCTTAATTATTGTTTGCACCCAAATAAATTTCGCTCGTGACATATAACACTCATGGAATGAATGTTTGATTTGGTTGTCGGATTTTCATGGCGTATTGTTCATCCTGTGTAAGTTTCCTTAGATTTCCTAGAAAGGAAATGAATTAAAATGAATAAGTCGTCACAGTTGGATTTTTTAAGCATGGTGATATTATAGCTTTGTTTGG
>JAVXUL010000009.1:16200488-16215003 GCA_035590515.1 Trichilia minutiflora
GCTTCTAAAATCAGCTCCTAATCCAGCTAATACAAACCATTAGCTGTCAAGAAATCAAGACCAAGAAATCAAGATCAAGAATACCAATCTTTATCTCTTTCTTGTTGACTCACTCACTCAACAAGTCATGCTCACTTCTGACTTCCGGCAGCTAGCTCACGTGTATTCAACACACACATCATTAACTTGAACATTTGATCACATTACAAGTGTGCTTTGGACGAGTAGGATTTCTTTGAAATTTTCAATTTGTGCCCCGTTACTTCGTGGTCCTGTTAGGTGATATGAGATATTTCAGAGACAATTGTTTTTTCTTTTGAGTTATTATTTAGTGTGTTTTTTGTTATTTGCATCTTGCTCATTATGTTTATTTCGGTTTTTTACGTGATTGCTCAGATAAAGAACACTGGATTAGATCATTTTGTTAATTCTTTGCTGAATCTTGAGGGAATTTGACTCCGATCAACCTATAATTGATCAAAGATTCAATTTTTCATTATTATTTAGAATGTAAAGTTTGTTTGTTCCTAATTGAAGCTTTGAGTTGTGCAATTGATTAAATGTAATTTTTGTTAAGATAAAAACAAAACACGTATTAACAGATTTTTTTAAGTAGGTTTAGATTACAATTGAATGATAATTCTAATAATACCCAAAGCTATTCCAAACATATCAAAGGGGATGTTAAAAAATTATAGAACTCTAATAATACCCAAAGCTATTCCAAACATATCAAAGGGGATGTTAAAAAATTATAGAACCCAGAAAAGGTGAAGAGATGGAAACGTCTGGATTAATTGCAAAGACGGGTGTAGAATACTCGTTCATGGATGTAAAGTAAGAAGACAACTGTGTGTCACCTACATATACAAACACAAGTTGGGAGTTCTGCTTCCACTGTTTACACCATACTCTTGTTTCATCTCTTTGGTGAGTGAGACTGAATTGGGAAACTGAGAAAAAGGATAAATAAAGAAGCTGAAATTTCTGTTATTGCTGTTCTTCATCTTTGTTTTGTTGCTATCATTGTTTCTTCCCCTGCATGCACATACAGACACTCCTTATTTTCGTTTTCTTCACCACGTGGTTTCACCTTTTTTGTTCCTTCTCTTTTCTGTAATGCCTATCATCATCATCATCTCTGCCAATATTTCACTCTCTGCTGTAATGCTAGTATAATTCTCCAACTTCTCTAGCTCAATTCTCACTCAATGCTTACGTTCTTCTAGCTTCGCTTTTTCTTTCCATTTAATGTCACCAAATTTTAAGCCAAAGTACCTTTTTTCTTTCACACCAATTCAATTAATTTCTCACCTCTCTTTTTTTTTTTGGTTCATGATATATTCTTGCCCTTTTTAATCCCAATTTTCGATTGATTTCTCCTTGTTTTACTCCTTCTGACTCTTTTTCTCTCAGTTTTCCTTGATGGGTTCTTCGTTTTCTTGAACTTTGTCATCAGTTGTGGTTTCATTCCATCAAGATATATGATTTCAATTCTCAGGTTTCGTAAGCTATGATATTTAGAACCCTTAAATTTTCAATCTTTTGAATTCTCAAAATTGATCAAAAACTTGACAAGAAAGGAGAGGATGTTAATGTTGTTTTAGCCGCTAAGAATTTTTCACATGACGATAATAAAAAGTAAAAACACACACAAAAACAGTCTAGAGTGTGAAGGTGCCTAGGTTCTTGTTATTGGATAATTGGTTATTTGTGCACAACTTGGTGGGTTCTACTGGTTTTGTATAATTGACTTAACTGTTTTCCAGCCGCAATGCCTGGTTTTCAGGTCTTCCTGTTTTTTATTTCTCAATTCCAAACTAAAATGCATAGGTTAGAACCAGATATTTAAACTGCAAATGCATATTTCAAAACTATAGACATAACATAAAAATATAAACCAAGATTTTGGCATTTAGTGTTAAATAGTAGTGGCATTGTATAAAACTCTTACCGAAAAAAAAAATCCAATTCAAATGAACATAATGGTATGAATTTGTTGATAATTGTATTTGTAACTGTTGGGCGGATCACTGTCACCGACCTCAAAGCTAATAAATGCAAATGGGGTTTATTTTTTTTTTTTTCAAAAATAATGTAAATAGTTAAATATCAATCCTGTGAAACATACTAACATGCGATCTTCTGCCTCAGATTCTTAAGGTCCTCATAACGATCCTGGATACATCCAATGATCCAAGAACTCTTGCAGTTGCTTGCTTTGATCTCTCGCAGTTCATCCAGCATCATCCAGCTGGGCGGATCATTGTCACCGACCTCAAAGCTAAGGACCGGGTGATGAAACTGATGAACCACGAGAATGCTGAGGTTACAAAAACGCCTTGCTCTGTATTCAAAGGCTTTTCCTAGGTGCCAAGTATGCGAGCATTTTGCAGGCCTGAATTTTGTTTCTATGATGTCTAATGGTGGGTGGTACAATATCATCTACCATGGAAATCCTTGAAATGATTTGATACCCAATTTGGTTCCTTAGGTCATTTATTTATTATCATTCCAAGTAGTACACCAGACGGATTGGCCTTCAAATTCCCTGAGAATCAATTGATATGATCCTGACTGGTAATTTATATTTTGAGTTTCGAGATGCGAAATAAAATAAATGTTTGTATTAATCTTTGGTCTAAACTATCTTTTGCCGTAATATATGTTTTTCCTTTATTGGATATTCCCGTTTCGGTTAGAAATTTTTTATTGCAGCTTTAAGTTGTTTCTCCTGTAATTGTAGAAATAAGCTGTCATAATAGGAAAAGTTCTTTCTTTGGTTTCAAAATTAAAGCTGGTTTTTTTTTTTGGCCCATTATTCTTTTGAGTTGACAATTGAATGCAATGAAAAAATTTTGGCCTATATTTCTTATATTTATATAATATAAATGATTGTCTTAATGAATGTAAAATTTATGAAGTCATTTTGAAATTTAAAAAACTGTCATGTATCTTGAATTTTTTTTGTTTTTTTTATTTGATAAATATTTGCTATTTTATTTCTAAAATTATAGATAATTCTCAACTACCCAATCATCCTCAATATATACTCTCCATAATCTTTGATGAAATTATCGTTGTTCGTTGGTAGAGATAGCAAATGGGTTGGAACGACTCGAATTAGGCATGTAAATAGTATTGGTCCGTTTGGTATGATCCATGAATAAATCCTATTTAGTTCATGAATAATGAAAACTCGACACAGTTTTTGATATGGAAACTCTAAGAAATCTGAGTTTTTGAAACCCCTTAATCCTATTGATCAAATCCCCAACTTTCTATTCAATTACTAGATCAAACCTCAAATCATGTGTTTGAGACCCAATCCCAAAGATAAAATAGAAATTAATTTACGTTCAAGCTACTTATTTGATTAAGTAAATCAATTTCTTGAAGTAACAAAGAAGACAATTACGCCTCTCTTGAAGAACAAGTCTGAAATTTTATTTATCAATAATAAAAAAAAACTCTGTTTACAAGGATAAAGAAGGTTTAAATACCCTTGTCCATGTTCAAACTCTAATATGAAAGGGTTTGCAAGCCTATGAAAACTAGACTAATCCTAACAAATCTAGGAGTATCTAGACCATTAATGTAATCTGATCCTAATCTAATAAGGAATGGGCTTAACACACTTAAATAATCCTAAAACAACTTAAATGATACCTAAATAACTAAGGAGGAGCAAATAGGCCTAATTAAAGAGGCTCAAATCACAAGCCCAATTTATTACAAAACACTCCCCAAAGAGATGTATTGGGCTTGTCTTTTAAATTGACTAAGTACTAGCCCCTTCATATGCTTCCTCTAGTAAAGTTATAAGCTTGGGCATGCCTAGGTCCCCTATGGATGTTTTAGCCTCCTCAAGTATAACTTGTGATTTGGTGTGAAACCCGTCCTTTAGCATTATGGGCCTAACAATAAATCTGTTAGGAGTTTTCGTGTATGTCTTATACACGAGAGGGTATAAAACTTGAAGAATGTGTCTTGAGTAAGATTATGGTGTAGGATATGAGCTGATAAGAAAGAACTGGATTTTTGACCCCAAAATCATCTCTAATTGAGAAAAAATTCCATATTATTTTTGTAGAGCTCGGAGAGAGTTTTCCGTTCATATATTATGGATTCCAAGCGGATATCTGAGCTAAAAGTTATGGCTTTTAGAAATAACAGTCCTCAAAGGAGGAAATCTAAGGCAAGGGTATCAATACCTTTGGGAAAGGTATCGATACATTTGAGTTGAGGTCAAAGGTATCGATACCTTTGAAGAAGGTATCGATACCTTTGAAGAAGGTATCGACACCTTTCAGTTTGGGAACCCAGCAGGGTATCGATACCTTGAGCAAAGTATCAACAACTTTGTGACGAAGGTGATTTCAGATCTGTGATCCAAGATATCGATACGTTGGGAGAACCTATCGATACGTTGTAGATAAAAATATCAAAGGTATCGATACGATTTAAAATGTATCGACACCTTTGAGCAATTACACAACAGATTTACATGGGGACATTGTAATTAAGATTTAATTAACTCAATAAATTATTTTAAGGTGGATATTGTTAGCAAAATTTTAATCGCACTTTAAAAAATAATGATGATTATTCATTAATAATTAAGTGAGAATGTAGGCTGTAATTAATACATTTAATTAGTTCATAATTTGCATTAATAGTCACATGAGTAGTCAACACATATAGATAGATTCTTTAAAATTAAAGAGAAAGAAAAAGCAAGAAAGAAAAGGAAAATCATTTTGTTTATGAAATTTTTTTTTACAAATAGTGAGAAAAAAAAAAGTTTGTTTTAAAAGGGTCAAATTTCACATATTGGTTTGAATTTATTTTAATCCAAAAAATTTTTAAATCGATTCAAACATATTTAATTATTGGTTTGGATCAAATATACTCAAATGGGTTATAATTGTCATTTTAGATTGTTTTGAATTTAAATTTTAAATCGATTCAAATCAATTTGAATTTAGTCCAATTTAAAAATCAATTTAAACTAATTCAATTATTGATTTGAATTGGAGTGGATTAAATTTATCCATCCCTATTCAGGCTTGCAGGGGTACGAGGGAGCTTTCACTTCTGTCATCTGAGAACAAATTCTATTTTTACTAAACTTAAACACAAAATGTATAAAAAAGTTTGATTAAAAGATGAAAGTAAAATAAACTAATATGTTTTGAATTATAAGTGAGGTATATGAGAATTATTAAAAATATTTATGAGTAATATATAAATTATTTTAATTCAAGTAATATTTTATAAGATTTGTACTATTCAAATAAAACTATGCAATAATTTGGTGTCAAAATTTTGGTTTATATATTTTGAGGCCTAGCTTTAATTATATTAATAAATATTTAAATTTAAGTTTTAAATTATGTACAAAATTAAGAATTTCACTCAAATTTAACATACCGTAAATCTTCTTGAAGGCGAGGGATGCATTTAAGTTTTGAAATAGAAAGTGAAAATTTTTAATTGAATTTTTGACATGTCATGAATTCTCCTACAAAAGAGGGGTGCCTTCGACAATACAGTGGTGGATGGCTTTTGTCAGGGTATTGCAGAACTTAGATTAACAAAAATATTAGGAGTATATGTATAATCTCTTGATATAATAATATTATTTTAATGAGAAACTCTAAAAGTTAATTAATTCTAATGGTAAAGTAATTTATAATCTTTATTTTAAAAGAAAGAAAAAAATTATAAAATATTTTTATTTTAAAAATAATATTAAAAATATAAATTTTTTTATATAAATTTTATTATAATATAAGCAATATTTTTTTATTATTTTAAAATTTTCTCTTATATTTATGAATTATAACATATTTTGTGGACATTGCTCATTCTTATTTATCTAAAGGACTAATTAGCCAAATGATAATAACTTGATTAAGAAAATTATCCTCTAATTAACTTAGTTTGTGAATTGGTTTATGCAAATAATGATTGAATTTGTGAATTTTCGTTAATTTAATTACTTGTAGATAATTGTGTCCCATCCAAATCGATGGGTTTAGTGTAATATTAAACCATGTAACAAGCAATTAACAAACATACCATCCGGTTCAAAAATTTCAAATACTAAACTATTCTCATAAATTAAAACGAAATTAACAATATTAATTGTTATTATTTTTTAATGAATTTTTTATTAATATCTTGTAAGTTAGTGCGTGCGTGTATATATATTAAAAAGAATTAAACACTTAATAAAGAGATTAGTTGGATTAATCAACCAACTACCTAAAATTAATGATACACACCATTAGAAATATTCCAAAAGATAAGATTGTGAGAAACCGAATAAATTCCTTGAGGATTCATGGACCAATTGTATCTATCTATACATATATGATGATTGGCATTATATTTTTATTAAAATATATTTAGGGTAAAATCCCACCTAATTAATAATAATAATTATTCCAATTTGCTCCAATTGGAAGAAATTTTTTTGGAATATTTGTAGGTTGTTAGTCAACCTCTCACCATAAAAAATAAAAAAAAAATTGTTTTTGGTCGTTTGAATTTTAAGAGGATAAGATTGTGGTCAAATTTGAACTTATAACTTCAATTTTTTTTATTCAATATTATTCAATTTCAATATTCAAAATTAAAATAATGGTATAAAGTATATTAACCCTCCTATTAAAAACACAATGTTATAATCTATTATAAGATGTATAAAAAAATTGGTAAATTTTGGTTAAATTCATGAATTATTATTGGCCTTATTAGGACCATGACTCAAGTTCACAAGTTACAATTTAGTGTGCCTCGATACTCAAAGGCGTAATATTTATTATGATAGTATTTTATGTTTATGAGTTAAAAACTATTTTATAATATCCAAATCCTTTTTAATTTCTATCATATACTATTATATCTTAAACAATGATAAATTTGGAACAATAATTTAAAATTCCTTAATAATATTTTTTTTTCATTTTTATTCATCAATTTATTGATAAAGTATATGCAAATTCTAAATAAAATTTTGTAATTCTAATTATTAATGTATAATTGAATATTGCTAATATGTGATTAACATATTTTTGTCTCATTAATTAATTAAATATAATTTTTTTTATGTATAATATAATTGTTTTAAGATTTGGGCAATGTGTAACTTAGGGTAGAAGAAACTAAAAAAATAGTAAAATGATATGTAAATAAATATACTTTATTTATTTTTCTTTTTTTCATGTATTGAAAATTTAGAAACTCTATTTTAATTAATTTTTTAAAATAAATTTTCTTTAATCTCGGCCTAATAATGTAGGGGGGTTTATGTTAATTCTTAAGATGATAATCTATAAAGAAAATCCCAAATTTAATAATATTGAATTCAATTTTAATAAACATAAAAAATATATAACTAAAATAATAATTCAAGAATTTTAATTTTATTACCATAAAATAATATTACAACTTTTTACAACGTTTTGTTTTTTATTTATTTTTAATAAATATAAAAAATATATAACTAAAATAATAATTAATGGATTCAATTTAATAGCGTAAAATGAAGTTATAATTTTTTAAAATATTTTGTTTTCTCTTATTTAATTATTAATTAAAATATTGAACTTATAATATATTGTCGTAAATAAAAGACGAACTCTTGATATAAAAATATATGATTTTTAAAAAATTAGTGATATTATATTTTTTAATTTTATTTTTTTATAAATGCAAAAGAGGCAACACAATTTTAAATGAATTAATTTTTTTTTAAAGTTTCAATAATTATTGGCATATAATTTTTTTTTGAAGAGGGCATATAAAGTTATTTGTTCAAAATTTTGAAAAATAAAAATATATAAGATTGTTACGTAAATTTTTTAAATAATTTAGAGTATTTGATTTTTATTTTTATTAATAAATTTTATTCGATTAATTTTAAAAAAATATTAATTAAATTTATTATTATTTAAATATCTTAAATATAAATCTAAACTATATCCCTTCAGGGTGGTCTGGTGGTGGGAATTGGGTTTGGGACCTCAAGATCTCAAGTTCAATTCCTCCATGGTACTTTTGTTTTGTTGAAGCGCTTAGGAAGTTAGGTCCCGATTTTTTTTAGTCGTTTGGTACTGTCTGTCAGGATTATCGGTCAGGATATCACAAGCGTTTTCGACTTAGGTCTGGATCCCGTTTTTGTAATATTGCTTTAAGATAATCGAGGGTTTGGGTCCATAACAAATTTCGGGACAAGTAAATTTCAGAGTTGACTGATTGTTGGAGTTTCCGAGTTTTTAAAAAAAAAAACAAAAAAACTAAACTATATATCTTATATTCAACGTATGATCGTTATCATCTTCCATCGATAAATGATCTGTTACGTAGATTATTAAAAACTATTAAATAATTAAAACAAAGGAGGAATTCAAATATAGAAGGAGAGAGTGCGGATTTTTAACCCTTTTTCCTGAAAAGCAGGATGGTGGCCTAATCCACCAATGCAGAAAGAAAACTACACATCCTCTCTGAAAAAGTTACGGTTTTACCAATCCCTTCCCTTTCATAGAACAGCAGAAATCACAGTACACAATACGTTACACAGAAAGAACAATCAAAGGGCATTCTTGAACTTTCAACACTTCCTTTTGAAAATAAATAAATAAATGAAAGTTCTTATTCAGACAGACAAGAGAAGGAAAGAGAGGAAGACTAGTGTGTTAAAATAGAGTACAATAACTACAACTTGGTGCGTTATCTGTTATGTTATGTTTTGTGTCTGTGGTCAGCCACTCTGCAGACATAAACACCAACGCAAATTATTTGGTTTTTCTCTCTGTTCTGCTGCAAATTCTTCTTCTTCTTCTTTGTTGTTGTTATGTTTGCTTTTGTTGTTGCAGAAAACAGAATTTTATCCTTATCATCATCCCATGATCTGAGAAACAAAAACTGAAACTTTCAACTCATTTCACGTTTACATTAATATATATCCTTATTCTCTTATCAAATGTCAGCATTTTAGCTGTTCTCATTCAACACATTTCCGGGTTCTCTATTTCATCTTTATCTGCTTCAACATCAATACCTACTTCCTATCTCCAACGTAGCTATGTCGACCAAATCCAAGTAAGTACACGTTCTCTATACGATTTCTGATGTTGAATCACCATCTATCTCTAGATCTGACTTTTCTTTTTGATGTTCTTACTTTGGTTATATTAATTTGTGGTCTGTATTGCTCTATTTTCAAAAGAAAGTAAATTCTTCTTAATTTGCTTAGGATCTGCAAGTTATGATTTTTTCTTTTGGGTTGAAAGTTCTAACTTTGCTCTTCTGTTTTATGTGATATAGAAGTGTAAATTTTTGCTACTCTAATATGTAAGTATGAAGACGAATTTCGATTTGAAGTTTTGTTTTTTATTTTCTTTTTCCCCTGGGTTTCACCTAATTTTCTTAATTTTTAATCCTGGTCGTAATTTGTTACTTCTTTTTTTCGAATTTTTCCTTGATGGGTTGGATCTGTTCTGGAATCAATTTTCATTTCTGTATGAGTGAGATGTATTGTTGAATACTTTGATCTGGTAGTGAACTTATGATGCTAAAATTATATGCAAAATTTCCATATTTTACACAGATTCATATTTATTTGCGTGGAAGATGTTTTCAATTTTGACAAGAGTTATGCTTACATAGATGGTGTTGTTTTTGTATATAATGGGTTGTAAGTTAGCAATATAATGACAATACTTTGAACTTGAGCAGATCTGGTTTATCTGAAACTCATAGCAAACCTTCACCAGCTACACCTAGAGTGACTAAACTTGGCAAGGGAGTGACTAAGCCAGAACCTGATTCACCTTCTCCTCTGCAAAATGCTCGCCTTTCTGTTGAGCGATCCCCACGTACTGTCAACTCGAAGCCATCCATTGATCGTCGATCTCCTAAGGTCACAACTACTCCTCCGGCAAAGACTGCTACCCCACCTGAAGTAAGTTTTGGTGATTACCGTGAAGTTTTAGTGTTTTTCAATTTCAGCATTTGGTGCATGTTTGAACGTCCTGTAGACTTTTAAACCAAAAGACTACTAGACTAGTGTTTTGGATACATTGTTTTGAACTTGAATAGATATGGTCGAGTGTATGGAAAATGAATTTTAAGCTGCTCTTGGTTGATAAAAATCTATAATTTAGCATAAGTGGCTGCTCTCAAGATTTGAAACGTCTTTTGTGCTAGAACTACGCATGCACTTATTGCAAAACTAGTGCTAACGTTGATCTGCATTATTATTTGATTTTGATTTTCAGAAACCCCAATCACGGGTTGCAAAGGGATCTGAATTGCAGGCTCAATTGAATCTTTTTCGGGAGGATCTTAAGAAAGCAAAAGAACAGATAGAATTGATTGAGAAAGAGAAGGAACATGCAATTGATGAACTGAAAGAAGCTCAGAGAGTTGCTGAAGAGGCAAATGAAAAACTGAGAGAGGCTTTGATGGCTCAAAAACGTGCTGAGGAGAGTTCTGAGATTGAGAAATTCCGGGCTGTTGAATTGGAGCAGGCTGGACTTGAGGCGGCCCAGAAAAAAGAAGAGGAGTGGCAAAAAGAGATTGAAGCTGTGAGGAACCAACATGCTTTGGATGTTTCTGCTCTTCTCTCTGCTACACAAGAGCTTCGGAGGATAAAGCAAGAACTGGCAATGACTACTGATGCAAAGAACCAGGCATTGAACCATGCTGATGATGCCACTAAAATTGCTGAGATTCATGCTGAAAAGGTGGAGATTCTCTCTTCTGAATTGACCCAATTGAAAGCCTTACTTGATTCAAGGCATGAGTCAGAGGCTATCCAAAATAAGGAGTTGGTGTTGAAGCTTGAGGATGAGAGAGATTCTTTAAAGCAAGAACTTGAGAAATCTGAAACTTTCGAGCAGAAGTTTGTGGAAAGACAAGCTTGTATTGAACAGCTTAATGTTGAGCTAGAAGCTGCAAAGATGGCTGAATCTTATGCTTCTAATTTACTCCAAGAATGGAAAATCAGGGTTGAGGAATTAGAAATGCAGGCTGAGGAAGCAAATAAGTTGAAGAGATCTGCATCAGAGTCTTTGGATTCAGTCATGAGGCAATTAGAGGGAAACAATGATAAATTGCATGTTGCAGAATCTGAAATTCTTGCTCTGAAAGAGAAAGTAGGACTGATGGAAATGACTATCGGAAGACAAAGAGGAGATATCGAGGAATCAGAGCATCAACTTAATATGGTTAAGAACGAAACTTCTGAAATGACAAAAACTGTTGAATCTTTGAAGTCAGAGCTGGAAACTGTGAAGGAGGAGAAAGCCCAAGCTTTGAACAATGAGAAACTTGCAGCTTCTAGTGTTCAAAACCTATTAGAAGAGAAAAATAAACTTATAAATGAATTAGAAAATTCCAGGGATGAAGAGGAGAAGAGCAAGAAGGCAATGGAAAGTTTAACTTCTGCCTTACATGAAGTCTCTGCTGAAGCTAGGGAAGCCAAAGAAAAACTGTTGTCCAGTCAAACTGAGCATGAAAGTTATGAGGCCCAGATAGAAGATTTAAAGTTGGTCATGAAAGCAACGAATGAGAAGTATGAAACCGTGCTAGATGATGCAAAACATGAGATTGATGTTCTTACAAATACCATTCAAGTATCTAAGGATGAATTCCAGAAATCCAGAGCTGACTGGGAGCAAAAGGAACTTCATTTGGTGGATTGTGTGAAGAAATCGGAAGAAGAAAACTCTTCTCTGGAAAAAGAAATAAATAGACTGGTTAATCTGCTCAAACAAACTGAGGAAGATGCTTGTGCCGCAAAAGAGGAAGAAGCTCAGCTTAGGGATAGCCTAAAGGAGGTTGAAGATGAGGTGATTTATCTTCAGGAGACACTTGGGCAGGTGAAGTCTGAGAGCATGAACCTGAAAGAGAGTTTATTGGACAAAGAAACTGAATTGCAGAGTGTCATTCAAGAAAATGAGGAGCTCAGGGCTAGAGAAACTGATTCCATTAAGAAGGTTGAGGAGTTGTCTAAGTTGCTTGAAGAAGCTATGGCCAAAAAGCAAACTGAGGAAAATGGTGAACTAACAGATAGCGAAAAAGACTATGATCTCCTTCCAACGGTGGTAGAATTCTCTGAAGAGAATGGTCACGCAGGAGAAGAGAAGCACAAAATTGACATTTTCGTGCAACAAAGCAAGGAGCAGAAGATGGAAAATTCCACAGAAGAGAACAATGGCATAAATGATGAGACTGTTGAAACAGGTCCTGCCAAAATTGAGAATGTCAATGGAAAGCTGAAAGAGGATGAAGGCAAAGAGAAAGAAGATGATTCAGTAGAAGTTGAATTCAAGATGTGGGAGAGCTGCAAGATTGAAAAGGATTTTTCACCAGACAGAGAACCAGAGCAGGAATCCTTGGAGGAGGATGCAAATCGAAAGGAGGAGGGTGGTGAAACCTTTGATCAGATGAACGGGGTATCTTCTACAGAAAACATTGATGATGGTGGAGCCTCACCGTCAAAGCAGCAACAACTAAAGAAGAAGAAACCTTTCATCCGCAAGTTTGGAAGCTTACTCAAGAAGAAGCCAGCTAGCTACCAGAAGTAGAGGAAAAATCACATATGGCCTGACTTAGCCTGACTAGCGGGCAGGTATTGGATACTGTCTTCCACCTTATTGTGTTTGCCTTATTGCTTTTGCATCTGATTCTCAGAATAGGTTTAAATTTAAAGGTTTGTATTACCTTTAGTTTTCTTTTAAGGGTTTTCCTTATCTTTTCTTTTTCCATATTAATGTAATTCTCCATATAGGGAGTTTCTTGTATGTGATGGAGATTTTTTGTCCTTAATTCTTTTCCCCTGCCCTTCTTATCTAAATTTCTTGGAAAGGAGTGGTATTGTGGTAACTTCAAATCGTAATTTGATTTGCTTTCTATTATTCTACATGGGAAAGTTAAATCTTAATGCTGCAAGGTGCTGGAGAACCTGATTAGAATTTTTTATGATGTGTTGATGTGATCACTCTGTGTGAAATTGACTTATTTCATAGCTTATCTCTGTTGTGTATATTAGCTGGGTTAATATTGAAGTTGTCTAGCAATGCATGCTCAAAACTGAAGAAAGTCATAGAAGTTGTGTTTGAATTGCAATTGCTCTGTAAGCTTGAGAAACTTGTTGTGACTGTGAATTCACTTGAGTTGCTGTGACTTTTACCACAATATAAATGTGAAATATCGAAACAGCTTTGTTTGTCGTTGGAGTATGAATAACGCATGAGTGCATCAAGTTTTGGAACTTCTATACTGTGCCCACATATCAATATATTTGAACCAGTTAACATCCTCAGAACTGGTATGCTTAGAGATGTTAGATTGGAGATACCAGTATAGGGGCATGCTTTATCATTAGATCGTGAGCATTTATCTGATCATACGAACTCAGATCAAGAAAGGATCCAAGCCGTTTGCTACAAGGTTTGGATATGAATTATTTTAAATAGGAAAAGCTGCGTTTAGAAATTATTTGTAATGAAAATTTGATTTTGGATGGTGCCATACCATGTACTACATGGAAATCATTAGCTGTTGTGTCCTGGTGGCAAAAATGCATATGTAAAATCACTTTTAGTAACACACGATACGAGAATTCTATAATTGCAGGGTTTAAATTCTAAAACTACAATTAGAAAAAGCAGATTGAAACAGTCAAAATGATGTTGAAAGAAAAGACAAGAATGCTTGAATGTCAAGATTTGTGTATTAAAAATGCTTTTCGCAAAAGCATTCTGAGCAGGGCCCTTTTGGTAGTGGGTTACATTGTGACCATTTCCGAATGTTGTTTAACCTTGAGTTAAATAACTGAGAAGGGATTTCACTAATTTGATACCTAAGTTTCTTCCTTTTCATTTGATTATTTTTATCAACAGTTTATGTTAATTGTCATATCTATGAATATAAAACTAAATTTTTATTTTGAACGAAGTAAATTCAAAGCACTGACAGCAGCAAAAGTTGATTTACTACAAAAGAATTGCCCATGGACCAGGGTACTTCATTTTATCGCGCCAGTCTCTCTGCTTTATTTTTTTTGGACTAAATGGAACTTTTACAGCATAAACTGTGAGAAAACTGTTACATCCTGCGAATCTAGCTATTCTCTTCAGACTTTCATACTTCATATAACAACAGTGATAATAATCTGACTCCTTGAAACACAGTTATATTGAGAAAATTTTGAATCAAAGTATAAACTGTCGTTTATAAGCAAAACCCAATTGATTATATGCAAATAAAAGCTACAATTGAAATATTTCAGTGCTGAACCTATACTTAAAAAATCAAAGTATTTGCATCATTAAAATGCTCTGCCGTTTTGGCAGTGATTTATACAGTTTCATTCTCATTCTCTAATCTAATTTAACAAGGGCGAAACATAACTTGTCCTGCAATCTAAAGGAATAGAGTTGCACCATCGATCCAATTTGAAGTCCATTTGCCACGTTCATGACAACCTCTTTAT
>JAVXUL010000009.1:16215103-16246174 GCA_035590515.1 Trichilia minutiflora
AATATCCTCTATCCCTTTGTTATCGTCAAGCGTCAACTTCTCCTCATCAGTAAGAAAGGGATTCAATATCTGCTTACGGGGAATAGATAACCGATTCTGTTGACCATTTAAATCACTAGCAGTTAAATCCTTTTGTATCACCAGCTTTACATCTTTCCCCCCATCTCCTCAATTTTGTTCTTGAAACTTTTCGGCATATCAGGTACATCTACTCTTGTTGGCTTGTCAGTCCTTCTCTTCTTTTTCTGATTGTCTCTCTGTCTGATAATTTCTTTTTCTTTCTTGTTGTTGTTTTGTCTCTGGAATTCATCAAATCGTCTCTTCTGAGAACTCTTCTTGTTTTCATCCTGTTGCAGAGGATTAAGGATTTTAATAGTAGGGGCCGGCAACTTTGGCGGAGCATTGAGTGTAGCAGTGGTGGCCGAAATCTGAAGCTTGCTGCATGGGCCGCTCCTCCTTTTTCTGGGTACGTAAACCCCCAGGTCGCAGTGCTTCTTGCTTCTTGTTACTGGCGCTTCTTGTTTGCTGATGAAGGATGATGATAGCTTGTTAACAAACTCTCTGACTATCCTCTCTGTTAATAGTTTCATTGCCAAGCCTTCATCGCCATCCGCTGCTTCCATTGCCTCTCTTTTCAGGCTCTCAAACGACCCACCATCATCAAAATCATCAGAAACCGACATTATTTCCTTTCTCAGACTCACCAACGGTGAACGACTGTCAGAAAAATGCAGAGAAAAAGAACAAATCAAGCGAAACTTCAAGAAAATTAGCTAGCGATTATGTATGAGTAATCTTAGTCCTGAACGAAGTGGGTTTTAATAACCACAGCTAATTCTTTTTATAATAGGATTTGATGTACTTCAGATAGGTTTCCTATTTCTAAAACGCGTTGTGAAGAGCTATCGAAAGTAGGATTTTTGCGACAAGTGAAACTCGATTAACCGCAGTTCCAAGTAGACTGGGTTTCTGACTCTACGAATTGCAACCACGATTAGGAAATCTAGTTTGTTTGGATTCTGATTTTTGTCTGAGAGAATTGGTTTCATTCCAATAAACTTCCTAAATCAATCGACTCTTATGGCGGTTTGGAGATACGGAGCCGTTGGAAAAAAGATTTTGGCGCTAAACTGCAACGGGTAGTGCTGCTTTTTTAACCTGAAATTTAAATTTCAAAATTGTTATTATTATCAAATAAACTGAAGCGACCGACCCAAAACTTCTGAATCCAATTGAAGTAGGGGCAGACCAGAATTTCATAAATTTTTTATTAATTAATCTTTAAAAATTTAAATTTTGATAATATTACAAAGTGTATTCCTTTAAAATAATATTTATTATAAAACATTTTATAGATAAAAAAAATTAATATTCTAAAGCTATAATAAATATTAATGAGTCAAAAATAAAAATTCTTTTAATAAAATATTATGAGTTATTCATATAATTTTATAATTGCATAAATTTTTAATGTAGTCTCTATCATAATATATTCCAACCATAAAATACTAATAGAAAAAAATATAAAATAAAGAATATTATTTATTAATTAGATATATACAAAATAATTTAAATTTTATACTATTAAAAGTATTTTTTTAAATTCTAATTAGGTAAGAAATGAATTAGTAAATAATAAAAATGAGGTTTTGTATTTTTAATGTGGTCCATTTATTTTTGTACTATAATACTCAATAAAAAATCTTTACAACTTTAGGACGAGTACTTTTTAAATGGGAGAGATTGACGTGCACCTGCATGAAAATATGAAAAAGTAAAAAAAAAAATAATACGAAGTATTTAATAAACTATACTTATGGTTAGTGTTAATTTATTAGTATAAAAAGAATTCTATTCTTAAGATTTAAGATTTTAAGGATTAATTATTATTTTAGAGAATTTTCGTTTGAATAATAAATTTTTTTCTAAATTTTATAATTTTTATAACTTTACTTATGGATTTCAAGATTTTTTAAGTCATAATCTTGTGTTGTACTCAAATTTTACACTCCTTGTTACATCAAATATCTTATTTTTTTTAAAGATTTTTAGGGTAAGAAGAGATAAATTTAATAGATTTTAAACTGTAAGATTTGTTTCTTCCAATAAAACTTAGGTTTAATGAAATTATAAGGGGTACTATCATTCCTTTATTTTATAAATTGTATGTTAATTAATTTTAAAAAATTAAACTTTGATAACTAGTAGAAAGTGTATTCTTTTAAAATGATATATGTCATAAATTTTTTTAGAGATAAAAAATTAATATTCAAAAGCTATAACAAATATTAATGAGTCAAATTTTTTTTTAAAAAATATAATGAGTTATTTATATAATTTTATAATTACATAAATTTTTAATGTAGTCCTTATCACATAATATATTCTAACCATAAAATATTACTAGAAAAACACTATAAAATAAAAGATATTATCTATTGATTTAAATATCTGTAAAATAAATTAAAATTTTACACTATTGAAACTATTTTTTTTATTTTAATTAAGTAAGAAATAAATTAGTAAAGATTAACATCGAGTTTTAAAAATTATTTATAAATAATAAAAAATTTATAATTATAAAATATCAATAATAATATTATAATTAGTTTAAATGGGTATTTGTACTTTTTTAAATATTAAAAATATTATTTTAGGAAATAATGAAGTTTATAAAAACAAACAAGGCTTAGAAAATTTTTTTCGGCTCTTAATGATTAGGTTTTTAAGATTTAATAAAATAAACAAAAATATATTTTAATTATTTTTTAAAATTAATCCATGCAAACAGCAATAAATATTAGAAGCCTATTTGTTATAATTCTTCTATTTCTTTGGGCGAACTGGGCTACTTATCTGAATATATGTCTATGCTATTGCTGTGTACACTCCGTTCTCTGTCTGTTAGGCTACTGGGAATCTAAAGCTTGATACGTCGCCCATTCATTTTATCAAAGCTTTTGCTCAAGAGTGAGTGGGTTCTTGAATTTATTTGTTTTCTCTTGTGTAAGCTTGTTTGGTTGCTGAGAAATGTCGAAGTGGGAGAAAATTTGAGTTTTAGATTGCATGTTTTTATTGGTGTTAACAAAACACTTTTTTATCATTGTTTTCCAGGCATTGCAAAAGCATCATAATTCATAATCGTAAACGAAGCAGTAATTTCATTCATGCCTTCAGAAATCTTGTCATGGTTTAGAAATTATAAGCATATTATACACTGTTCCAGCAACGGGGTAATTTTTCTATATCTAGAAAGCTTTTACGATTTCGATGTTTTGTATCAATTATAGAGGAGATATCCTGTTATGTGGAACCGGTCAAGATTGTATGCATGCAGTATCTTTTTGAAGAAGCTTGAACCAATTGAAAGAACTCTTCAGGTAATGTGGCTGTTTATTTATTTTTATGTCGAAATGGTTTTGACCTCTAAAACTGAAAAGTGATTTCAGCCTTTCCACAAAAATAAAGAACCTTTTTATTGTTTGCTTGAACCTTCCATTATTTCTTTTTGGTAATCTGACAGCATAATGAATGCAATTTCAAGTTCTACACTTGTTTCTGGTGATGGCCAATACTACTTGAAGGATACCCTATATTGTGTCAAGATAGACATTATACGCCAAAAGTTTTGTTAACCCCATGTATTTCTAAATTCTGTTGCAAATGTGCTTTTGTTGTATATTTGGAGATGTGGTTAGTCAATTTAATTCATACAATGGTTGATGACGAAGTATAGTCTAAACCGAATCTAATGAATAAGATTTGCACTTAGGCCATGTGAATTATTCATTACCAGGGAGCAAGGTGTAATATTTGCTACCACTTTGATGAAGAAAATAAGCTTCAAAATTATTCAAATGTCACCGGTTTGCAGAGCTTCCCATATAAGTTAGTGTATTATATTGTTTATGAAAATAATTTCTTGTTTTCATTAGTTATTTAAAACCCACCACGATACGAAAGAGTAAATAGTTTTGTCAGCTTATTTGGTAGAGTGGCTTTGGGCCGGCGGGGAACATGTCTTATTTTTGAGTCACCTTTATTACCAAAAATCTAAGCCCTTAGGACTTGTGTTGGTATGAACTTTTGTTGCAAGGTTTTGCTTTCTTCATCTATTTGTATAAGTTCAGGGCATGATGGAATTTTACCATTCTGAAGATTACAATTAAGATGGCAGCTGCAATTGGAGTACGGTGTGTGGGGATTGGTCAAAATGGATTGCTTTCGACTCCTGCAAAAGGTTGAAGGGTTATGGTTGATGTAAGTTTCTTGTCTCAAATTTCATTCAGAAATCCATTATATTTCTTTCCCTTCTCAATATTCTTTGTATTGGGAAGCTGGTCCAAAATCATTACAGCATACACATGTAAAAGTAATAATGTTGAATTTTTTTACGTATAATATATCCATATAAGGATGGAAGACATCATAGGATTTTTTATTCTGTATGTCACAATCCAGGTGGTCCTCATGAAGTAAATTATGCTTGTCTTTACAATTTCTATAATCATTTATTTTTCTGGTTTCTTGTGTTCCTATGTTGTTGATCACTTACTATTGCCTTTTTGCAAAATTGTTCTAAATGAAGGAAATGGAATAAAGTCTTTCATTGACCTTGTAAATGAAAATAGAATGTACCCTAACTCTTTTTATGGTTAGGAGAGGGATGGATCAAGGGACACTTATCTGATATTTTATTTTAACCACTGAGTTGGCCAAAGATTTTATTACTTAAAATTGTTTGAACTTTTGATATTAAACACTTTACAACTTAAATTATTTCAGTTCTTGTTTTTTATTGCAAGGTTTTGGTATTAAATACAACATCGAAAATGGAGGACCTGCTCCACAGGCAACCACTGTGAAGATCTGTTAGAACACTAAAGCGATAAAGGAAATACTCATCCTTTACCATCGGAGTGATACAATAATATTGATGTTGCCATTTAGTTGGTCATTGAAGAAGCTTGAACCAATTGAAAGAACTCTTCAGGCATGAAGGAAATAATAGTTTTTTGTGAAATTGTTGCTGTTGATTTATGTTTTTGTCATATGATTGTGACTGTCAACGCTATGTTCATTATGTAGATATTCACAATTCTGCATTGCTTTACTCGTGCAACTAATTTTACTGTATTGGATTGCATGCCTATTCAGCTAACTATATGCATATTTCTTAAAATTTTATGAATTCGTTAAACCCCTGTACAATATTGACATCTTCTATTTCAGGATTGATTATTTTGCCTCTGCATTTGGACCACTCTTGGTGGATCTTCTCGCCTTGTCAATATCAATAGGAGCAGTGTTTATCCTTATTGCTACATGGATGACAAAAGTGGTGCATCAATATATATCGAACTGACATCATTGGACTTGGAGGTATTCTAGATTTCCAAGATAATTATAGCAGCATTTGTTGAATATATTCTAATAGAAATAATCAGGCAGGGTATTAATTAGTTGACTTTTATCCCTGATATTTAATGGGAGTTGTGTATGTTGTCAATAGATGATGTTCCCTGAGGCTCTGCTGATTAACGTTTTCCCATTTTTGGATCCATGGGCAATATATCTATGTTATCATCAAAGACACTTTGACGAATGCTTTAAATCCATATAGTGCAGAAAGTGCCTATATGATTATGTCATCTTATGCTAGTGCAAGCTTAATGTGGATGCAGCAGTTCAGCAGCAGAAGGGATTGGCTTAGGAGCTATTATCAGGAATGAGGATAGCCGAGTCATGGTGGGAGCTATGATGGTCAGATCCCTTTTTTGGAGATTCTGAGTTTGCAGAAGTTGAGCTGTTATAGAAGGAATTAATTTGGCAAGGGATGTGGGATTTGCAGTCAATGCCAATGGTGGTTGAATCTGATTCTGCCAATGCTATTATCTTGCTTTAGGGACTGTTTCAAGCAAGAGTGAAATCAGGTGGATAACTTCTGAAATTTTGGAGATTATCAACAATAGAAATGGTGTCAGAATTTGTTTCATTCCCAGGGCTTGTAAAATAGCAATTCGCAACTTAGCTAAAGCCTCTCAATTGTTATGAGGATCTTGTTTGGTTGGGGGAAATGACAGCAGAATTTGCTTGTTTTGGTGTAATGTTTTTTGTTCTTAATACAATTACCAATTTTCAAAAACAATAGCAGCAACATATTTTTACGTCAACATTTTATGTCTAAAACGTCTATCTTACACTATTGTGACTTGTTAAAATCTACCACTGATATCCACTTTTATCTAAAAATTTTATTGGTGTTAACAAAACACCATTTTATCTTTGTTTTCCAGGCATTGTAAAAGCATCATAATTCATAATCCTAAACTAAGCAATAATTTCATTCATGCCTTCAGAAATCTTGTCATGGTTGCTTAGACATTATAAGTATTGAATACACTGTTCCAGCAATGACGGCTTGCCTGGGTAATTCCCCTATATCTAGGAGGCTTTTATGATTTTGATGTTTTGTATCAATTATAGATATTTTCTGTATTTTATTTGTTGCTTATCCCGTTATTTCGAACTGGTGAAGATTGTATGTATGCAGTAGCTTCTTGAAGAAGCTTGAACCAATAGAAAGAACTCTTCAGGTGTTGTGGCTGTTGATCTTATTTTATGTCAAAAGGGTTGTGACCTCTAAAACTGAGAAGTGATTTCAGCCTTTCCACAAAAATGAAGAACCTTTTTATTGTTTGCTTCAGCTTTCCATTATTTCTTGTTGGTAATCTGACGGTATGATGAATGCAATTTCAAGTGCTACACTTGTTTTTGGTGATGGCCAATACTACTTGAAGGATGCCATTCAGGTACCCGTACACTATTATGAGAGAAAATTATGTCGTCTTTTGTTGGATGCAGCAGTTCAGCAGAACGAGGGATTGGCTTAGCAGCTATTATCAGTAATGAGGATAGCCGAGTCATGGTGGGAGCTATGATGGTCTGACCTTTTTTTGGAGATTCCAAGTTTGCAGAAACTGTTGATGTTATCGAAGTTATTAAGTTGGCATGAGATGTGGGATTTGCTTGTTTTGGTGTAATGTTGTTCTTTCTTAATACAATTACCAATTTTCAAAAACAACAGCAACAACATATTTTTACATCAACATTTTATATCTGAAGTTTTTATTTTACATTATTGTGACTTGTTAAAAACTCCCCCCAGATACTAACTTTTAATATCTAAAATTTTTCTCTCACAATATTGTAACTTATTAAAAACTACCACACCATATTATCTAATATGACCTTAATAGTCAACTAACTAGTCATCAATTATGGGTAAATGCAACAAGCCACAATTACACTATTTCAACCTTGAAACTATATATAGCATAGAAAATCATGTATAAAGAATCAAAATGATGTTAAAAAAGTGACACTAGGCAAAACAGAAAAATGTTCTATTTAATCGATATGACAAAAAACATAAAGGAATAGAGTTACATTAATATCAATCCACAAGGAAGATCATTCAATTTGTTCTTAACAACCTCTTTATAACAACTGGAGATCTTGGCACTATAACCAAAATTGCTACCATCTACAGACATAAAAGAGATTTCAGCCTTGCATATATAATGTATAATAAGTGAAGCACCTCTTCGGGATGTGCTTCAGCTTTGCACTAATCAGGTGCCAATACAGGAAGCTGCAATTGCAGTATTTCAAACCTAAAACAATAAACTGTTAACTACAAAAGAAGTGGCAAAATTTCTTTCATCATTAAAATGCTTTGGCCATTTGGCAATGGTTACATATTTTTATTCTCAGTCTCTAATCTATTTTAACAAGAGCGAAACATAACTTGTCCTGCAATCTAAAGGAATAGAGTTGCACCATTGATCCAATTTGAAGTCCATTTGCCACGTTCATGACAACCTCTTTATACCAAGTGGTGATGAGAGTATAATTGTAAGTGTTTCCCATGGTCCACCTTTTCAACTTCACCTTTGTCACCTCTAAACATGGTTGAATCAGGCTAATATCCTCTATCCCTTTGTTATCGTCAAGCGTCAACTTCTCCTCATCAGTAAGAAAGGGATTCAATATCTGCTTACGGGGAATAGATAACCGATTCTGTTGACCATTTAAATCACTAGCAGTTAAATCCTTTTGTATCACCAGCTTTACATCTTTCCCCCCATCTCCTCAATTTTGTTCTTGAAACTTTTCGGCATATCAGGTACATCTACTCTTGTTGGCTTGTCAGTCCTTCTCTTCTTTTTCTGATTGTCTCTCTGTCTGATAATTTCTTTTTCTTTCTTGTTGTTGTTTTGTCTCTGGAATTCATCAAATCGTCTCTTCTGAGAACTCTTCTTGTTTTCATCCTGTTGCAGAGGATTAAGGATTTTAATAGTAGGGGCTGGTAACTTTGGGAGAGCATTGAGTGTAGTAATGGTGGCTGAAAACTGAAGATTGCTGCATGGCCCGCTCCTTCTTTTTGTGGGTACGAAAAACCCCAGGACGCACAGCTTCTTACATGCTGTTACGGGCGCTTCTTGTTTGCTGATAAAGAGTGATGATAGCTTGTTAACAAAATCTCCGACTATCCTCTCTGTTAATAGTTTCATTGACAAGGCTTCATCGCCGGCCGCAGCTTCCTTTGCCTCTCTCTTCAGGCTCTCAAACGATTCACCATCATCAAAATCATCAGAAACCGACATTCTTCCCTTTCTCAGACTCACCATCGGTGAACGACTATCAAAAAAATGCAGAGACAAAGCGCAAAGAAGAAATCCAACGAAACTTCCAGAAAACAAGCTAGCAATTATCAACGAGTAATCTTAGTCCTGAACGAAGTGGTTTTTAATAAGTTCAGATAGGTTTCCTATTTCTAAAACGCATCGTGAAGAGCTTTTGAACGCAGGATTTTGGCGCCCAGCTGCAACGGTCAGTTTTCCTTTTTTTTTTTTTGTGTGTGTGTGTGTGTGTGTTGTTGGGCTCCGTTGTTTCATTCCAGAAATGTTGCTTAACAATGTCTTTTGCCATTCAGGTACCAATATCATATGCTGTCAAAATAAGCTTCGTCTGTCGATTTTGATTATATTTGTATAGAAAATATTATATTTTTTTAATTAATATTTGTAATCTATATTTTTATTATTATTTATAATTTTCTTTTTTTGAAAGCATGTATATAAAATATTAGCCCTTGTTAATGAGGCCTAGTAAGATATGGAAAATGTTGTTGGGCCCAAATATTAAGCCCTAATAATGAAGCCCATTAATGACAGCAACAACCCATTTGCTGAAACTTCCCTCCCTTTCCACAACCAACCACAACCAAGAAACAAAAACTAAAAAACAAAGAAATCCAACTCCCATAACACACTCAACGCAACGATACTCTTTCTTCCGATCCTCTCTTTTCTTTATCTTTCTTGATGCGCTTTCGTTGCACAAACCCAATCAAAACCCCATTACTGTCTAATATTTTCTGTTCTTCAAACTCCATCCGACTCGGGACTTTCAACGTACTCCGATCCTTCGGAGTCAGCTTTCCTTCTTTGACAACTCAAAGATCGTCACTATTCATGGCGGCGATTCCTCCAAAATCCACGACCACAGAGGAGGAGGGACTGGCGAGAAGGTTATGGATCAAGTCGAAGAGAGAATCTGTTTTTGCTATATACACTCCGTTTACCGTCTGTTTGGCTTCGGGAAATCTAAAGCTTGAGACTTTCAGGCATTACATCGCCCAAGATGTTTATTTTCTAAAAGCTTTTGCTCAAGCGTAAGTGGGTTTGGAATTTATTTGTTTTGTCTAGTGGAAGCATTGTTTGGTTGCTTAGAAACGTGGGAAAGTGGGAGAAAATTTGAGAATTTGAGGTTTGGATTGAGGGTTCGGGAGTTTGAAGTTTTGGTAAAAGAAATAAAATTGAGCATACTGAATTTTTGTTATCTTGGATGTTTTGACAGTCCAGAAAATGTAGGAAAACAACCCCCTAATAAAAGATGTTAGGTATATTACTACCAGGAAAACAAGAGAAATTTGATGAATTTAAGAATTTAAGATTGAGAGTGTTTAGCGGTTAGAACGTAGTAAAGGATAGAAGATTAAGTATATTTTTATTCTGTTTCCTGTTAAAGAAGAGCAGAAAATAAAAGAAAGATAGAAGAAATGTTTGATATTTGTTGTATAGCACTTAGCTACTTTAATATAAAGGATTCTTGATGAAACAATAGAGAGTGTAAGGACTAGTATGAAACTAAACGATCTGAGTTTGTGAAATTCTTACAGTTAGGATGCTTAAGTAAACCTACACTTAGTGTGCATTTAGTTAAGTTTCTCTTTTTATTTCATTTTCCTATCTTTTTGGCTTGGTAGAGAAATACAAATAGATAGAGGGAAAGATTTTTGTGAGAGGTTAGCTGTCCATCTAAGAAGTTTGCTCTTTGAATGTGTTCGGGGTCATAATAAAATTTTAGTAAAATTGTAGGAAAGCTAGATGGTGATGAGTATGGTTTATGAGGTTTTACACCAGAAAGTGCATGCCAAGTGTTTGCTTAATTATTGTTGGGATTGGAAATGAAATGTCATTGGCTTTATAGATAACTTTCTGTAAGGGGAAAAGATATCTTGCTTCTTTTTTTTTCTGACTTGGAGTTAGGATTTTGTTCCCATTGTAGGATCTACATGTATGTACTTTTAAAGATTACTTGATTTTGAAGAAAATTGGTAAGAGGAAAACAATAAAGTTTTTTCATTTCTTTGGATTTATGAAAGCTAAACTGAAATTTTAAGGTGAATAAACCATTTAGTTGATTTACATTGCGGTGAATATCAATTTCTAATGTTCATATCAACATGTAATGTAAGTATTAGGTATATATGTTTTTTCTCTCTTCCAGTTTTATTTAGAGTTAAGGGGTTTGGTTGCCTATTAGTGGGTGTAACAATTTCTGCTTTGGTTTGAATATTAGGTATGAAATGGCGGAAGAGTGTGCAGATGATGATGATGCAAAGCTGTCAATATCTGAGTTGAGGAAGAGTGTTCTTGAGGAGTTGAAAATGCATGATTCATTTGTGCAGGTAATATAGAACTGCGCACCATAACATTTAGGTCACCAATAGAATTGAAACTTGAAGATTATATTTCCATCCTTGGCTTGTAAATTAGTGGAATTTTAACTCAATAACTTTGTATTAAGTTTGGCTGATAAATAGTTAATAGGATTCACTGTCTTCTAAGAGAGTGATGCCGTTTGCATCTTGATTGCAGATTCTTAAACTGTGTTCAGGTCACACGATGTTGGTTTTGTTTGAGTGTTACTTTTTTATTTTTCAGACATATGAGATACAATTTTTTGGATGTTTCTATTTTAGATAGTTTACTCCAGAAGAAATGGGTAATTCTTATTTAAGTGACACTTTACCTGACCCATCCCACTTCTCTCTCTTTTTTTTTTTGGTTAAAGAAGATTGTGGATTTTCTCTAAAAGGAGAGAATTTTTCTCCTGAATGCTATGTAGATCCCAATTTATCCTCCCATACTTGTGGATCGAATTATTTGTGTGCAAGTAAATTTCACTCCTAAAATGTAACACTCATGGAATGAATATGTGACTTATGCAGGAGTGGGGTGCAGACCTTGCCAAAGAACCTATTAATTCTGCAACAGTAAAGTATACAGAGTTTTTGTTGGCGACAGCCTCTGGAAAAGTTGAAGGTGTAAAAGCTCCTGGAAAACTTGCAACCCCATTTGAGAAAACAAAACTTGCAGCTTACACATTGGGTGCCATGTCACCTTGTATGAGGCTTTATGCTTTCCTTGGTAAGGAATTCGAGGTCCACCTAAATCCTAATGAAGAACATTCATACAAGAAGTGGATTGACAATTATTCTTGCGAAAATTTTCAGGTAAATATTTGTTTGAGTAGTAACCTCAAATCTCAGTTTGCTTTAATGATCAAGCTGATTGTATTTTGCTAGTTGCATTCTTTAGAGAAAAATTCATGACATAAATGGCCTTTTACTCCATTATCTCAACTATTGTATTCTTTCAATTTAGGCATCAGCTCTGCAAACTGAAGACTTGCTCGATAAACTTAGTGTCTCTTTGACAGGCGAAGAACTAGACATCATAGAAAAGCTCTATCACCAAGCCATGAAACTTGAAATAGACTTCTTCTATGCTCAGCCACTTGCTCAGCCCACTGTAGTTCCTCTGATTAAAGAACACAATCCTGCAGAAGATCATCTTACTATATTTTCTGATTTTGATTTGACTTGCACTGTTGTTGATTCGTCTGCCATTTTAGCAGAGATCGCAATAGTGACGGCCCCAAAATCTGACCAAAATCAACCTGAAAATCAACTTGGTCGGATGTCATCAGCTGACTTGAGGAACACATGGGGTCTTCTTTCCAAGCAGTACACAGAAGAATATGAACAATGCATTGAAAGCATTGTGCCCTCTGATAAAGGTATCTTGCATGACATTAACATCCAACTCTATTGCTTATAATTGAAAATTGAAAGTGTACTAACTTTCTGTTTTCAGTGGAGGAATTCAACTATGAAGCTTTGTATAAAGCAATTGAACAACTCTCAGACTTTGAGAAGAGGGCAAATTCTAGAGTGATCGAGTCTGGAGTACTCAAGGGGGTAAATCTTGAAGACATTAAACGAGCTGGTGAACGCCTGATTCTTCAAGATGGTTGTACTACTTTCTTTCAAAAAGTTGTAAAGAAAGAAAATTTGAATGCGAATGTCCATGTACTTTCATATTGTTGGTGCGGTGATCTCATCAGAGCATCTTTTTCTTCAGGTATGCTGCATCCATATATAATCGTGAAATACAGAAGTTATAACATATAAAATGACACATTAATTTGCTATATTAGTCTTATTATTGTTTAATTTCCTTTTGTTTGAACCTTGGTAATACCTGTCGAAATGCACTTATGACTTCAGTTGTCTTAGTATTTATGACTTTATCTGTCTGATGTTGAGACGTTGTTCATTAGGAGGTGAAAACAGGTTTAATGACTTGGGGGAAAATAGAAAGAACCAACGCTTTTATTTTTAGCACATGATTTGCTTGAGACTCCCTCTCATTTGGGAAATTATCCTTTTAGATTGTGGTTTATTTTTAGGTCTTTGTGTCTTTGTTTGTCTGTCTTTGCAAATGCCCATTCTGTAAACTTGTGTTGCTGCAGAAACATCTTCTCCTCCTCCATGTCTATCTTTTTTCTCCCTAATTAAACCTTTTTTGCTTGGTGTTTTAACTTCAAAGTGAAGTCGAACTGCAATAAGTAGGTGATCTTTCCTCTTGTAAATGGACAGAGAGTCTTAACAAGCCCATGTTAAAGATGTTAGAAGGGTATTTTAATATGAGACTTCAAATTTATGTTGCATTCTTCTCCTTGTCCTTCTCCACACTGTATTCCACTGTTTCTGCAATATATATAAGCATTAAAGTAAATAAGTTGAAAATCTTTCCAATTTTTTTAGACAAAGGTTAGCCTATACATTTTGCTAATGTTAAATGCATTAAAAGGATATTTTATGCATTCATCCATTCTTCCCAGATTTGTTACAAAAACTGCCTGCTTTGGCATTTCACTATAAAAATTATTTTGACCTGAGAGGTTGTTGTTGTACCTGCTGTATCCAGAAGCTGAGACTGCCCAATCACTACAACCATCTTAATTTTGAAAACTGTTCCTTCCGTAAATATATCCAGTTTTATACTACTTTTGCTTTCGACCGTGGGTTTCTCTTTTTGATTTATACCAGTAGTTGCTCGAAGCCTAAAGTCCAAACCTATGGACATGATTCTTGCTAGGAGATCAGAAAGAATGGATTATGACAGCGAATTTTCAATAATTTGGACTCAGTTCTCTCCTGTCCTCTAAATCAAGTCAGTTTAATTTTTCCTTGCATCTTGGCTCTGCAAGATTAAATGGAATTCTGATGCTATTGATAAGCAGAAATTACCAAAAGGAATTATTGTAAGTTGTTAGATTAGAAAGAGTTTTAGTTGCTAGAAACCTAAATCCAAAACTGCTTATGGGTTGAGGTTTTTTGGGTCCCTTGGAATAGCTGGTATACCATCATGGTAAGATATTGAACACTATACGAATTGGACTGTGTCCTATCTCGGTTTTGATATTTGGCATGGACAAAGCTTGGAACATACTGGTGGTTAAATATTGGGATTTGAGTACAAAATTTGCTTCTTATTATAAGAAAAATATATCAACCTTGGAAAATTTGTTTTGTGCAAAAAGTAGGATCTGATTGATCCCTGTTTATACCAACACAACATGTACATGCACGCACACATGTTTATGCATTCATTGCAGAATCTAATTTCTAATTTCGTTCTTTGTTTAAAGACTTGCTAACTTGTTAATGTTAGGCTTCATGCAATTTTGATCCCCAAAGTAAATATCTGAGCTGGTTATTCATTTATCGGCTTCCACTACATATTCTATTATGTCCATGTTCCATTTTCCTGCTAGTTGTTTGATCAAAGGATCAGCGGGATGCTTTTATTCCTTTATTAGTTCAGGCTGATGATGCTATAGTTAAGTGGAGTCATCTTCATTTCTATTGTAGCTGACTGAGTCTGCCTTACTATTATGGTTTGCTGGTTCGTTTCATTTTTATTGACGTTTGAGTCTTTAAGTGTTCTGAAGCTTATTCATTATTTGCTTTCTTAGTTCATCTTTCTAGTTTTATTTTTGCTTTCAAAATCAGGTGCATGTTGAAGAATCTTCGTTTGAATTAATATAATATCAATTACTATTCCTTTCTAAGACTGATAAAACAGTTATTACACTGTCTTTATTAACCTTTTCATTTTTTTTCTTCCTTTTTGTTTATCGAGCAGCGGATTTAAATGTTCTAAATGTACATGCAAATGAGTTCTCTTTCAAAGAATCTGTTTCCACGGGCGATATTGTTAGGAAGGTGGAGTCACCCATTGACAAAGTTCAAGCCTTCAACAGTATTTTACAAAACTATGGCACTGAAAGAAAGAACTTCACTGTTTACATTGGAGACTCGGTGGGTGATTTGTTGTGTTTACTTGAGGCTGATATTGGCATTGTTATTGGATCTAGCTCAAGCTTAAGGAAAGTGGGAAGTAAATTTGGTGTTTCTTTTATCTCATTGTACCCTGGCTTGGTTAAGAAACAGATGGATTGCATTGAAGGAAGCTCTTGTTCTTCTAATTGGAAAGGGAAATCTGGAATTCTTTACACAGTCTCAAGTTGGGCTGAAGTACATGCCTTTATTTTGGGCCGATAGAATCATTTTTTTTACCTTACGCTGTCAACTTCATGTTAGTTTAGGAGAAATCAAGGAGCCATTTACATATATACTGGAACACAAAGGTACAATTCGGTGGCTGATTTTAGCCAGGGCCACATCTGCGTCTTCCCTTTAAATTTTTCCTGCAGAGTCTTACATATCACAAGCATGATACCTGTTTTATTATCTGGACAAATGCTGAAAACAGGATAGTTAGTTACCTCCCTTATTTCTCATTAGTTTCCCTGCAGCTTTGACTTATTCAGTGCTTGCTATTGTGCTGATATTTCCCAGGAAACTCGAGGTTTCAAGCAGCAATGAATGGTAACAGGGAGGGAGTTCTATCACTTTGTCCATATAAAATGTGTTTGTACTGTTATAGGATATTGATGTTCAATATTTGGCTGGAATGGCAATTTTGAGAAGACTACATGGATCTTTAATTGGACTGATGAAAGTTTTAAGATACTGCTGGCTATTGCTTGATCCGGCAGATTCCTTAAATGGATAATGCTCAATTGGAGTTTCCCAGTTTGGATGATTGAGTATTCTATAATTCTGTTGCAAATGCCTTCCCATTAATTCTGTGAGAATGTTTTCTTTTTTCTTGTAAATGTATTTGAGGATCTACCAATTCACCAATTATGCATTCATTTTGAAATGAAATTGATTATCAAGTGAAAGGGTTGTCAATGGTTATTGGCTATTAAATAAAAATTATTGTTAAGTAAATAATGTAATTCTTGTATTTCCAAAAATTAGTCAAAATACAACAATTATAAACCAAATCCTTAAGTGAAGTGTTTCTAAAAAGTCACATTTTACATTTAAGATCGAGAATGAAATACAAAACTTGAAATTAAACACAGATATAATGAAATCCATTAACAGAACTTGTTTTATCATTGTTTAATGTTCCACCCTGGATGCACTTCAACTACTATATAATAATAAAAACTATAAATTAATCAAAATGATGAAAGGGGGAAGAAGCAAGAAGCCAAAAGTCTAAAGCTAAAAGCTGAAAAGTCAAAAGCCATGTTGACTAACAGTTTTTATGCTTTCACCCGAAACACAAATTTTCTTGACCTATCTTTCCACATTGTTTCATAATGGGTTGTGATCATTTATTTATTTCAAAAAGCCAAAGGAAAAGAAAACTTTATGATGCTTACCAGTGGAAGTTAAAAAGCACTTTTGGGTTTTGGTTTCCAACAAAAATTATAATACAAGTGTTAGGTGTATAGGAAAATCTCGTTTGGTGACACCGTGACAGCCATTATAATGGTGGGGGGACGGGGACCTTTGTCTACTTGTATGGAAATCATGTTTTCCAATAGTTTTTATTGTAGTTTTTTAAGTAATTAACAGATAAGAATAATTGTTAATTAATATTATTAAAATTATAATTACAATCTATAAAATGATTAGTGTTTGATTTCTTAAATTATGAGCATCACTAAGCAACCATTTTCTTTTTTTAATGGGGTTTTTGCTTTTGTCTCGATAAATAATACATACCTGTCATACTTTTATTAGATTATAATATTTTTATTAAAAAAAATTATATTTTTACATTAAAACCAATTAGAGGTGGATATTTACAAATTGGATTAAATTGAATCAAAATTTCAATTCAATCCATATATTATGAATTGTATTTAAAATAATTTAATTTAATTCATAAATATATCTTGGTTTAATTTAATTGGTACAGTATAAAATAGATTAGATTAAATTGATTTAATGAATTGGGCTTTTAAGTCGAAATAAATATAATATAAAATTTAGACTTAAATATATAAACGATTTAGATTATATTATAAACCCAAAAGAAAGAAAGAAATAATAGGTTATATAAATAAATAAATAAATTTATAATATATCTAACATTTTTTAACGTTAAAATAATTGTATTAATTTTTATTATTAAACTTTTTTCTTATAATTATGATTTAATTATTTCTTATCATTTTTTTAAAGATCTTAAAAAAAGAAAAAAATCAATTGAAAATAGAATGAAAAAGATAAAATTAACTTGAAAAAATAACTTTATTTATACAAAAAATTTATAATATTAAAATCGATTATATTTGATATGGATTTAAGGATTGCATTTAATTTAATTTACAATCTAATTTACGAATGAAAGAGCATAAAATTTTAAACCGTAATTTGATTCATAAATTTTTTATATCGATTCAAACCGTATAAATTAACAAATTAGATCAATTTATATTAAATCAACTAAAATTTATCCAATCCTAAAATTAACAATTATATAATATTGTACTTTAAAAGTAAAATTTTATAATAATTATAACTTAAAATTATCATATTATATACCCGATGGAGACCCTTTTGACTTTAAAGAATATATTCACTCAATTTTATAATATCTATCACGGTACCAAAATGATAAAACACAAATTTTCTATGAAATTTTTTTACAATAATTATATAATATTGTTATGTCAGTTTATAAAATACAAAATTTAATTTAAAATAGACTATTTTTAATCTGATTTTAATATTTATTTAAAATAATTTAAACTGTTATTTCTCCTCAAAGTAAATTCAATAGTTGACATTTTACCTCATGGATAGTAGTAGTGCTTGAAATTTAATTGTACTTTATATTCGCATTAAAAGATTGATTAAAATTTGATCATCTTAAGCCTTTAATAATGTTAGTGTATGTCCTATAAATTATTCGTGTTGTCAGTTTCAGGGTTCATGATTTTTTATAATCATTTTATGAATTAATGAAAGAAATAGTTATTTATTTACATACATTTGCTATTTCCTTTATTTTTTATACAAATAAATAAAAAATATATGTAAATAGTCCGGATAATTTTTTTTAATTGTTAAATAAATTATCAAATCGTTTCCTACGTACGTGATATAAATTGGGTAATTATATCACATAGTAGGCATACTAGATGCCACATAATGATAGTAGATGATAATATATGTCTACTGATAATATGAGTATCATCATAAGGATATTAGTGTAAATTGATAGTTGGTGAACTATTTATCGAATGGATCGAATATCGATAAATCACATTGTATGTATGTAGTCAATAATTTATTAATAGATTATAATAGTATGCGACGTAATCCTTTGATCTGAGACGTCTAGAATCAGATTCTGTATGGATGTGTATATTTCATATAGTGTATAAGTACAGGGCTAATCACGCCTTGTACGAGAAGCTGGTTTGGGTATGCTTTATTCATATGGGTGTTCGGTTGACAGTTCAGACTGAGAATTTTCGTTGTCTTTGTCCAAGTCGAGTTCCTAATTGAATGTCGATACGATGTCTGGATTATAAATCTATGGTCATAGTATAATATTGACATATGATCGATGATTCGAAGAAGAATTAAGATTAGGATTTTGACAGTCTATAAATCCTTTCTCAATTAGAATACGATGACGGAAGGATATTACTCACATGTTACATGCAATCAATGTAAGGTTTGATGAAGATACTTCTTCATCGTGACTTAGAGACTATGGCGTATTGCTAGATACTAATCATAGTCGATGAGCAATCGAAATGTTCGGAGCTGAATCGTTTGACATTTGTTCACGACTGAGTGACGGTGAACTTTCATGGTCCACCAAGATTCTCTAACGCTTTTTCACATGAAAGAGAGATAAAGTATTATCGGAAGAGGGCTAGCACTCTCGTGATAATATAGAAAAGGCCGAAATCAATACGCATAATGGTTATACGTATTGAATATTCTTTAACGTGTTAAAAAAATGATATACTGATATCATAAGGTTATTTAATGTAAATAACTTGTCAAATGTGATAATAATAATTATCAAATATGTTAAAATATGATTTTAAGACAAAATAATGAAAATGAAATGAAACAATTTCATTTAGTATAAAATAATTATTTTCTCCTAATATGATAGAAGTATGTAATTTATTGTAAATTATATATTTGCATTTGATAATGTTAATTATCAAATATATTAAAATATGGTTTTAATATAAAATGATAAAATCTAAATTAAAGTATTTAATTTAGATGAAAAATATCATTTTATCCTTATATATAAATATGATCAAGGGCATTATGATAATTGTATTATAATTATGGATTTTGTTTAATCTATTATATTAATTAATTTGGTCATTAAATAATTATTTAAGTGTTAAATAATGAAATAAAAATTGATTTTTATTAATGATCATAAATTAAACACTTATCATTATATTATTTATTAATATTTTGATTTTGTGTTTAATTTTTATTGATCCATATTTTATGATTACACACATATAAGATGGACATGATTATATCACATATTCTTCATTTAATTAATATATTTATTGGATAATTATCAAATTAATTAAATAAAAAAGAAAAAAATATAAATATATATTTTTTTTATTTATTTTGGTATAAAAAATAAGATTTTCTATTTCTCTCAAGCTCAAAAATTTGGACCACACGAAGAAAAAGAAGAGAAAGGTGTTAAATAAAGAGGGGCTATGATTTTAATCCTCATCTTTATTAAATTTCAAAGCTTACACCTAGAGTATCAAAAGTCAAGGTAATTACTCTTGGAAACCTTTATTTTTCGTGCTTTTTAGTATAGGATTTTTACTTGAAAACTTACAATTTTAGCATGATTTAATTCATAGAATCATAAAATAAAACATAGTTGGACTAGCACTAGAATTTGGGAATCAAACCTAATTAATTTATTAATTTACAAAATAATAATAATAATAATAATAATAATAATAATATACTAGATATTTAATCAATGTATTATTGACTAGTAAATGGATTTTAACTCCTATCCATCCACTAGTAGGTTCAGGCCTTCCCCTAATGTTTACTTTTTGAAACCAATTTTTTTAATTGTTTCCATCGTTTTCCTTGTCAAAAAGAAAAGGAAATTATAATTCATTAATTGTAATTAATTCTTCCTTAAACTTAATCCTAATCTTTCATTCTTTTCATAATACAATATTTAAATCCTAAATTTTTTATGTCACTATATAATATATACATTTTAACTTCTTTTTTTTTTTACATATTACATAAATATAAACTAAAATAGAGGTGACAAAAATTCGGATCCGATACAGATATCATCAAACTTGTATTGAAGTAAGAAGGTTATTATAGTATTCGCAAAAATATCTGGTTTTTGTAGGGTACGAATATTTTAAATATGAATATCCAAAATTTTGATATCCACAAAAAATTTGAATTTGTAAAATATATTTAAACTTTAAAGAAATAAATTAATTTAAAATAAAACAATAACAATAATAAATGTGCAAATATATTATTTTAATATAGAACAATAAAAATAAATGTAAAATTAATTTTAATTAAATATTTTAAGTAGTATATTAAAATTAAAAAAAATCATAAAATTAAATACTATACATTAGTAAAAGATAATAAAATGTGTAAATTTTCATGCAACACCATCATCAAATTTTATTTAAACATAAATAAAAGTTTTTCTTATAAAAATAATGATTATAGATTTTGATATTTAGGATTAGATTTTAATTTTTTTATTATTTTCTATCAAATTTTTATAATATTAAATGGAATTGACCTAATTATTTATTTATTGTGACCTAATAAAATATGAATAACACTAAAAATTATAAATAATTATATAATTAATTTTCTAAGTAAAAATATTTATTAATATTTTAATAATACCGATCTAATCCAAATTTTTTGCGTACCATCCCTAAATCGTATTCGTTTCGTATTATATACAGATCTTTTTTAAACTTTACCATATTCGCATTTTAATTAAGTGTGATACGAATATTTTTAGATCCGAATGTTTGAATTTTTTTTAGTATGGTACAAATTCTAATATTTTTGCCATCTCTAAGTTAAACCAATTTCAATTCTAGCATGGTAAAATTTAATTACCAATTAATACCATTTTAAAAATTTACAGGTATTTTTTTTTCCTCTTTTCCCACCCAGTGAAGCAATCTAGGATTCATTAAAGCCCTTACAAATTTTTTTCTATCTAGAGTCTAGACTTTATCCTATTCTTTTTCTTTTTTGTTAATACCTTTTTCTTTATCCTTTTGTCCATTCTTTGTCTTTTTATTTTAAATTTACACATATTTATAACTTAATCAATAAAAGAGATTATGTTAAGTCACTAAATCACCTACATTAAAAAGAGAAATAAAAAAGATAACAGATGACCTAATCAATCATATATATATATATATGTGTGAGTGTATTTGATGATCCACAAATGAGCTCACAAAGTTAAAATCAAAATTTGGTCGAGCTAATATTCACTCACTATCTTTAACCATATGTCCCATTGTTAATTATTTGTGTTCTTATTAAGTGATGATCATCATTTTTGTTTTCGTTAATAATTTTTGCTGATTTTTTTTGCTTAATGGTCCCTACGATTAGATGGTTCATCTTAGATTCCCAATCGTTTATCTTTTTTTTTTTTTTTTAAATATTTACGTAGGCCCTCAAATGCACACAGGTTATATTATTTATATTATTATTGGGTTTAAATTCACCTCGCCCCATCATTTAGTAACAAATATTAGACTGGTTTTCATATTTTTTACAAATCATCTATTCAACCCGAGCCATTACCCTTTTTTTTAAAATAATAAATTAACATATGAAATTATTATTTTTAATTTAAAGTATATTATGGGTTATTATTTATTTGAAAAGAAAAACATAAGCATCAACAATAGAAACAAAAATGTATTTACAATCAAGGGTGGGTATATGCGGTTTGAATCAGTTTAAGATCAAAATTTTTTAAATCGAATTATATATTGCGGTTTAAAAATAAATCAATTCAATCTAACCCATTAATATATTATAAATCAATCTAAATCAAACCGTAAAGTACGGTTTAAAGCGATTTAAATTCGCGATTTGGACTATATTATAAAATTAAAGATATAATAATTGATTATTATTAATTCTATATTTCTCATTAATATTTACGAGTAAATTTTGTGAAATTTTTTTTTAAAACACATTTATGAATAATTTTTTTATTAATTATTATTATATAGAAGATATGTAAGCAAATCATATATAATTTATGATGATAAATGAATAATAATAAAAATTTTATAAGATAATATTAAGCGATTTGACTTGCGGTTTGAAATTGATTCAATCCATAATTCAAACCGTAAACAGCGATTTGAAAAATATCAATCTGTAAATCGATTCACAAATTTTTTAAACCAATCTAAACCTTATTTTGATGACTTACAAAACAGTTGTGAACATTTTGATATTTATCAATAAATGAAGGGGCGAAAAGAATTTAACACAATTTATTGTTATTTAACTTTTTTCCACCTTTGTTTCATCCGTCTTTCTAAGAACGAAGACATTATATATGGTACCAACGACTCCATAAAATCGACATCCTCTTCTCCTCCTCCTCCTCCTCCTCTTCTTCTTCTTCTTTTTTCCAAGTTTTCCAATTTTGTTTTTGACATTTTTTTGTTCGCGGGTGTTATTGGAAGTTGATTAAGCTGAGGAGAATGGTGGAGATGATCATGGAAATTTCAGAGTTTGAGGGAAGAAGATTTGAAGACCAAGTTTCATTCAAGAACATCTCCATGGAGCCATGGCCTAAACAATGTTATTATTTGCAGCAAAGATGACAATGAGGAAAGGTTAACCCTCTAGGCAAGTCTAATGCTTGGCTTTTTCAAATTATCCTCCATTTTTCTTTTTCTCTTTTCACCTTTTTTTTTTTTAATGTTTTTCTATTTTGTTGTTTGGTTACCAAGAAAATGGAGGATACTTAAATAAGGTAAGAATATTGAATATCGATCTAAAGATTTCAAGGTTTTCTGTGTCTTTACTATTACGGTGTTGTGAGCAATCATGCAAACAAATTAATATTGTGTGTTGATCTGAGTGCTTGTTTGCTCTCATCCCAACATTGTAAAACACAAATTGACAGTATTCTATTTCTTGTTCATTTAAGATTCATGATTTCATTCTGGAAATTGTAGAACTTCCAAACCAATGGAGTATAATGAATTCTTTGTTCAACCAATATTTGTATCAATCAGATTTCTTCCTTACCCAGAAGCCAAAATCTCTGTAAGGGCTGCATAGTATTCAACAATAATTATAAAGCAAGATGATGCTTAGTGATCTTTTTTTTTTTAATATAAATATATAAATTCATTTGAATTAACAAATGATACTTCAAATAAATAATAGCAGTTGCTGTAACAAATTTCAGGAGCATATATATATGGAGAGAGAGAGAGAGAGAGAGAGAGAGAGAGAGAGAGAGCTGTGAATTAGCTGTTCTTCACAATTTTCAAGAGAAAACTCATTTGGATGGAAAGATTAATGAATTATTTAAACTTAATTAATTGATGCTTGGTTATGGATTAGAATAATTAATTAATGAATCAACATCTAAGAACAGTAGTACAAAATAAAATACTGGAATTTATTATTAGCTTCACATCGGAGAACAACAATAACAGTGAATTATAAAAAAAAATACATGTTCTGAAGTGAATATTGATTTGATACAGTTGATTTCAGGCTATAAAATCTTTATGTGATAAATTTGTATTGCTGTTTTTCAGCCCTATCTCCCTGCATATTCTTTTCATTTCGTGCCAGAACAAAGCCTGCATGTTCATCTGAAACTTATACTTCATTCAGAATCTAGATGGTATTTTGATCCTAGTAACTTTTAAATCTGCTGCATAATTACATCAGCAGCAGACATCAGCAGTCTGAAATGATTCAAGAAGCTTGGTGTTACAGGAGAATTAACATAAATAGTTTCCAAAGAGTTGGGGGAAAAAAATCTCAGGATAATGTATTAAAACCATTTATCCTCAAAATTTTCTACTAATTATTGCACACTTGCTCATAAAATAACACTATGTATATATTTATATATAACCTTATCTTATTCATTGTCCAAAAGGTTACTCAATTTGATCCATTCTAGGTTGATAATTTTATTTATTTACAAATTAATGCATTAATAAAGAACCTAAAAAACTATGATCAACATGGGGCATTTTTTTAGCAACATTGTTCCATTTGGGTTTATTTGTAAATGCTGCATTTTTTTCTTTGTTTTTTCAAAAGAAAATTAATTAAATTTTGTGATAAAGAAATTTTAAATATACCCATAATTTATTTTTCTAATTTTATGGTTTAGATTCTTTGATCACCATATAAGAATCTGGTCAAAAAAGAAAAACACAACCTAATTGTATAGCTTTATCTTGAAATAGAAGACACCCATGAAAATGAAATGTTCCTCTTCCTCACCTATTAAAATGGAATCTTTTATGAATGTGAAAATCCAAAATATAGGTACAAAAAATTTGTAGCTTTTCAAGAAAATTTATGAATTGCTGTCATCAAACTTAACTTTAGGATAAGGATGATGATTCACTAAAACTAAATTGTTAAGGTCCACCTCTCATCATCTCCTTTTCCTTTCCATATATAATTAATATAATTAGTTAATTGTCATCCAGCTTTGTTTTGTGGAAAATGATGTGTAACTGTACATCATTAGAGCATCAATAATTTAAGTATTTTTCTATTGGTTCATGACTCATCAAAGACAATTAATTAAGCTTATTTTATACAAATGGTGGATTGTTATTTCAATGAAAGTTCAACAGAACTGAAGACTGAAGAAGACTCACACTTACATACGTACATATAAAGGAATTATAATAATAATAATAATAATTATTATTATTGCTGCTTGTCATGTTTTTTATGAATAGAAAGTTTCATATAGTAGGAAAATGGGTGTGTTGAAAAACTTAAAATCATATATATATATATATATATGTAGTTAGCATGTGTGGCGGCTATGCCTGCCAAAATAATATTTTATTTTTAATATCATTAAAATAAGATTAGTCAAACAGATTATTGGAAGTAGTAGAAATTATCATTTCATGTTTATGGATTCATATGATATTATATTATTTTTAATGCACTTTAAGATAAAATTAAAAAAATATATATATGTTTTTATATAATCTATTCTATTTTATATCAATATTCAATAATTAAAATTTCTATTTTATAATAATCATGACTTAAACAAGTTGTATAGTTAGAATTCTCAATATTTGGTCAAAAGTATTGTAGGCATGATTTTGTTATAGGTGGACATTTATAATTTAGACTGTTTTAAATTTAAATTTTAAATTAATTTAAATATAATAATTTGTATTTAAAATAATTGGATTTAATCCGATAGTATGTTATAAATGGATTTAATTTAAATTTAAGCTTAAATTTAAAAATTTTACCTACTTGAATCGTGTCTGCTAATCCTGTTTATTTTATTTCAAATTTATTAATTAGAGATAAGTATTTGTAGTTTAAATTGGTTTAAAATTTCAAGTTTGTAATTTGGATTTATTTAGGTCTAAATTTTATAGTAATTCGAATACAACGATTTCTAAAATATTAATCTAAAATTTAAATTAATGAAATAAAATTTTAAAATATAAAATTTTTAATTTTTAATTAGATCCAGATAAATCAATCGCATATGTTTAAATCCGTCCACACTTTAGTTTTGAAGTTTATTCTACAGCATGGTCGTTGAATTCTGATTGGTGTAGTCAAGTTGCCATCGTTGAGAAAACAAATTCTCAAATCTAAACAATGGTCAGTTTAGTTGCAACAACTGAACAAAGAGCACGTTACCCAGTATTGTAGTGTGATTTAAAATGCATAGAAACAATATGAGATAAAAAGGAAGTAAAGAGAGGAAGCTAAAGCTCGAGAAAGACTTAAGTAAATTACAGGAAGTTAATGCAAGTTGCAGGGTGATTCAAAATGTCAAGAAATAGTTGGAATCAAGAAGTTGGATAAGTGTTGTCAAGTTTTTAGGAAACTAAAAATGAGGAAGCAAGTTACAGTAATTGGAAGTAACTTGCAAAGGCTAAGCTGTTAAAACAGTTTGATGCAAGTAGGTTGGAATTCAGTCAATTTAGTTAAAAGGATGTGTTAAGTTGCTATGGCTGTAACTAAAGCTAAGGTGACAATCCTTGTAGTATAAAATTCAGTTGTTGTATTCTAAATGACTGGGAGGGGAAGGGGGAGGGAGTGATGGGGTGAAAAACCTGTTGTAATTCTTTCTTCCTTGGTGAATAAAATTTAGAGATTTCCTTTAAAACTGAATCCTGAACATTCTCTCTAGTTCTTGTTTATTTGTTGCTTTTATTATTGTGGATTCATTAGAAAGAAGCTTGCTAGGTTGTGGTTAGTCCATTTCTTTCATTATTGTTTTTGAGTAAATAATCTGAGATCAGAGATTATTTCTTCTGGATGATTAGCTTGATAGATGATTGGGTTGTAGAGAAGGTCTTGAGATTAGATAATCTTTGGTTCTTGAGATTGTTTAGTTGCTGGGTTGCTTTAATTAGCAAGATTTGCAGGATTCATCTGTTCTAAGGTTGGCTTGTTAGGTCCTGGAAATCAACAAGTGGTATTAGAGCCACTAAGGAACAAACTGATCTTGAAAAAAAACTGAAGAAATCTGCAGAAAACAGAGACTAATTGATAGAAGAAATACAATCGAAAGCAAGCCTGATTTCTTGGGTATGAAAACTCGAAATCTTGATCTTCCTTGAAGGTTCTGATTAAAGTTGCAGGAAGGTTTTGTTGGCTAGCGTTGTGGGTTTCTAAGTCAAGAAATCAAGATAGTTGAAGAACAGATCGTACAAGAAGAAATTTGCAAGAAATCAAGCCTGGTTAAAGAAGAAACTTTGCAAGATAAGAGGCGATTAAAAGAAATCATAATGAAAGAACATCAGAGGAAGAACTGAAAGAAAAGAAAGCAACAGATGACACCTAAATTATCTGGAAAGAAGCTTGAGATAGCTTGGTAACAGAGGCCAATTCCCAAGATGTTTTTCATCTCTTGGCTTTGCAAGATAGAGAGGAAACTATTGGTGGATGGATGTTGAATTCTGGATACACATTTCACATGTGTCCATGTAAGTCTTCATTCTTTAATCTAAAGTTTGATATTTTTTTTAAGAAGTTATATTGGGAATACTGTGATTTGTTAAGTCAAAGGTGTAGGATTAGGTAGGATGAAGATGGAGGATGGAACAATAGTGGAATTACAGGAAGAAAGGTAGGTTTTTGGTTTGAGGACACATCTGGTTTCTTTGAAAAATTTAGACTCAGTAGATTGTATTTTTCAAAGTAGATAATGGGGTGTTTAAGGTTTGCAAACGTTCTTTGATAGTTATGAAAACTAGAAAAAGAATGGACTGTATATGTTGCTTTAAAAAAAGTGGCTATGGGAAGTGTCAATACTATTTCTTTGAAAAGGGATCGATAGTTTGATGATAAGGCATCAAAACAAAGATATCCCAGTGACAAAAACCTGCTGGAATTGAAAAAGCAAGGATTATTATTATTATTTAACATAGCAAGTAGAAGACTCAAATTCTATGAATGTTGTGTGTTGAGGAAGCATCATAGATCTAAGGTTGATGTGGAAAGAATTTTAGTTTTCCAAGAGCTCATAATTAGTTTCTGGAATTGGTTCTAACAGAGTTAAGTTTGAGATGGAGTTTCAAGATGAAAATAAGAAGAAAACTGATCTAGAGAAACCTTGTTAAAGCTTCTGGAAGTTTATAATTGAAATGTTGCAGAATTTTCATCAAGAGTATTGCAATTGAGAGGTTTAATTGTGAAGTTCAAACCTTGTTAAAGCCTGATGAATGAACATGGTTATGCATGAGTAAAAGTGGAAATAGTAGATGTAAGTTTCTAGAGAAAATAAATAAGTAGAAACTGTGAATTTCTATAGAATTTACAGGTTGACTGAAAGTAGAAAACAAATTGTAGTAGAAAAAATTTGTTTGTAGCTGACTATAGAAAATGATTTGTTAGTAATGAGTCAAGGTTTGCTAACAAGTGATTCATTAATGATAAAGATGATAGTTCTTGGGGGTGCAACAGAAGCCTTCTTATCGAGTGACTGCAAGGGGAAGGATAATTCCAATGCTGCTACTTTCTGAAATGGAAAGGGCCAGCTAGAAGACTTCTAGAAGTTGAAGCAACTAAGGATTAAGGAGCAGGAATTATCATGCTTCCTCAAAGAAAAAAAAAATCTAAGGTACTATAGAAATTCAAAATGATAGATTCCAAGCCTTTGTCTGAGTCTTTGATTGCTCATTTAAGCTATCAAAAGACTAGCGTCTAAAGACAAAAGAAGATAAGGCACTATGAGAAGAATTTCATACTCAGGAGTTGTGGGAAGTTTAATATATAGAATGTTGTGCATTAGGCCACATTTAGCATATGGGGTGAATTTGGTGAGCAGGGTTATGTGTAATCCAAGTATTGTACACAGAAAAGCTATTAAATAGAGCTTACATATGTGAAAGATAACCTAAGATATTGTCCAATTTATGGAAAGAAAGATGGCAAGTCAGAATTGTTGTATTAGTTTGTGGATGCACAATATGCAATAGCTAAAGTGTTGTATAAGACTAATGAATCTAGAAGAGAAGATTCAATAGGAAAAAGGTCAGTTGATGCTATAGTTTTATAGGGCATTGATTTGTGAAGAAATGCAAAAACTATATAGAAATTGGGAGTAGCTAAATGCAGGCTCGTATATGTGATGCATGTTTCCAGCATGATGGTTTAGCATTCTGAAAGTTACTGTCTAGAAGTTGTTGTAAAATGAAAAGTTCGTTGTAGGATGTATACAAGAACCTACAAGATACTGGGAAAAATTAAAGAGAAAGGAAAGTTGGAAAGTTATTTTATTTGTAGAGCCTACTAAAATTGTATTCCAACAAGAAAAAGCGTGCTCATGCTAGGCATGTCAGCATAGATTGATCAGCAATTGTTTATCTTTGTGGCTAGATAGTTTATGAACAAGATAGGGGAGGGCCCTTTCCAGTTTTGTGGTTTCCTTGTGCTGAAGGAAGGGAGCACATATGCTGGTTAGAAAGAAAGTTTGGCTCTCCTATCAAATGCTGAAGTAGCTGCCGAGGCTTATGTCAAATTGCTTGTTGAATATGGTTGAAATTTTGCAGCATGTACAACTATAATTGATGACCAAAGTGATTACTATAAGATTGAGGGAATAATTCGCTTTCAAAAGAGGAATAAAGAAGCTGAATACAGGACGGTTCAAGTTCTGTATGTAGCTGTAAGATAAAGAAGTAATACTATTAGAATAAGGGAAAATGACTTCTAATCAATGGTAGAACTTGGTTATGTACTGACAAGTAATGCAAAAGAATAGAAAGCAATAAGCTTCTAAAGATTTGCAAAACTTGGAATGAAAGAAAGGCTTGAAGGAGGTTTGTTTAAAGGCTCCATGAAGCTTTCGTATTCAGAAGAGGATTTGTGCAGGTTTAATGTTGTTATGGATTTAGAATGAAGGTGGAGATTGTTGTAATATGATTCAAAATGCATAGAAACAATCTGAGATAAAAGGAAGTAAAGAGAGGAAGCTAAAGCTCGAGAAAGACTGAAGCAAATTACAGGAGTCTAATGCAAGTTGCAGGTGATTCAAAATGTTAGAAAATAGTTGGAATCAAGAAACTAGATAAATGCTGTCAAGTTTCCAGGGAACTGAAAATCAGGAAGCAAGTTGCAGTACTTGGATGCAACTTGCAAAGGCTAGGCTGTTAAAACAGTTAGATGCAAGTAGGCTAGAATCAGTCAATTCAGTTAAAATGATGTGTTAAATTGTTATGGTTGTAACTAAAGCTAAGGTGACAATCCTTATAGTATAAAATTCAATTACTATGTTCTAACTGACTGGGGGGGAGGGGTTGAAAAACCTGTTCTAATTATTTCTTCTTTGGTGAATAAAATCTGGAGATTTTCTCTGAAATTAAAACCTGAAAATTCTCAATAGTTCTTATTTATTTTCTGTTTTTATTCTTAGAAGAAGCTTACTAGGTTGTGGTTAATCTATCTCGTTCACTATTGTTGTTGAGTAAATAATCTGAGATTATTTCTTCTGGATGATTAGATAGTCTTTGGTTCTTGAGATTATTTAGTTGCTGGGTTGCTTTAATCAGCAAGATTTGCAGTATTCTTCTGTTCTTAGGTTGGCTTGTTAGGTCCTGGAAACCAACACATTCACTTACTATACCTGTTAAAGTAAGTTTATTAATTTAACATGGTATCAGAGCTAGAATTCTCATGTATTAACTTTGGACCCTCTGGTGATGATGGCCACTCTCGTTCTTTCAAAAAGCCAAGACTTAATATTGTCATTGCACTAGACTGTTATTCTTCTTATATATAGATTGGACACCCTCCTCTTTTGAACTAGCTTTACCCACAAAAGCATCTTTATCAATCTTTTACCCGTAAAAGCTTATTTATCAATCTAAGATAGAGTCACCACTTGTCCTATATTGTCATTGTACCAAGTTTTTATACTTCTTTTATATGGGTTAGGCATCTTACTCTCTTGAGCTAATTTTTGAGTTAAATTCTATCCCCTTAAATTTATTTATCAATCTAGCATTATATCAAAGCTCATATTTTCATGTATTGATGTTGGATCCTCTGATGATAGTGGACGCTCTAATTTCTTCTCCTTGCTCACACTCTGCATAAGAGGGGGGAGGCGATAGTATTAACACTACCTACATAATCCTGGTACAAGGTTGTTACACTCTGATCTCAATTAGATTATGTACCCAAGTATAGGTAGTCTTGTTATAGTATAGTCCGGTGAGTCCAAGTGTCGTATC
>JAVXUL010000009.1:16246274-16260886 GCA_035590515.1 Trichilia minutiflora
GGATCTATAGTTGGATCGATGAAAATTTTTAGATGCTACCAGCTATTGCTTGAGCCGGCAGCTTCCTTAAATGGATAGTGATAGATTGGATTTTCCCAGGTTGGATGATTCGAGTATTATATAATTTTGCTGCAAATCCCTTCCCATTAATTCTGTATGAATGTTTGTGTTCGTATAAATGTATTTGAGTATCTACCCAATACCAAATTATGCATTCATTTTGAAATGAAATTGATTGTCAACTGAGAGGGTAGTCCATAATAATTAGATATTAAGGAAAAATGTGTTCAAGTAAATAATTTAATTCTTGTATTTCTAAAAATTAGTCAAAACACCACAATTATAAATAAGTCCTTAAAAGTTTAGTGTTTCTAAACAGTTACTTTCTACATGTAACGTCAAGAATAAAGCATTAAACTTGAAATTAGATAAAAGATCTAATGAAATCCATTGACAGAACTTGTTTCATCATTGTTTATTTTCCATAGTGCAAGATCTTCAACGACTATATAATAATAAAAACCATAAATCATCAAAATGATGAAAGAGAGAAGAAGCCAGAAGCCAAAAGCTAAAAGCCAAAAGCCATGTTGACTTGCAATTTTCATGCTTTCCATCCAAAACACAAATTATCTTCATCTATCTTTCCACATTGTGTCATAATGGGTTTTGTTTATTTATTTATTTCAAAAAGAAAAAGGCAAAGAAAATTTTATGATGCTTAGCTGTGGAAGTTAAAAAGCACTTTTGGGTTTTGGCTTCCAACAAAAATTATAATATAGATTTTTAATTAAGTGTTAGGTGTATAGGAAAATCTTGTTTGGTGGCAGCCATGGTATGGTGGGGGGGCCTTTGTTTACTTCAGCGAGAATCATGTTTTCCAATAGTTTTTATTGTGATTTTTAATTAATTAATTAATTACTAATAATAATTATCGTTTAAATTATAATTAAACCTATATTTTACAATAATTATCATATTGATTTTGTTCACTCAATTTCATAATATATAGCATGGTCTAAAAATATTAAAATACAAATTTTTTATACAAAATTTTTTATAATAATTATATAATATTATCATATCAATTTATTAAAGAAAATTATATATAATTTTTTAATTTTAGAATATATTATTTCTAATCTCACTTTAATTAAAGAGAAGATTATTCTTACTATATATTTAAAATATTTTAAACTCTTATTTATCCTCAAAAGTCCTAAGTCCATAGGTAAGCATTTACCTCATGGATAGTGAGTAGTATTTTAGATTCAAAATAAAAGATTCATTTAGATTTGATGATCATAACCCATTAATAAAACATGGTTGGATTAACATTGAAATTAGGGAATTAAACCTAATTAATTTATTTATAATATTGATTGCATTCAATCAATATATTATTGACTTGTAAGCTGGATTATAACTCCTATCTATCCATTAGTGGGTGGTGTAGGCCTTCCCTCCCTGTTTACTTTTTGAAACCATTTTTAATTGTTTCTTTGTCAAAAAGGAAATAATAATTAAATTCTTCTTTAATTATAAACCATACATCATTTCAAGATTTTGTTAACGAGTATCATTACAATACTTATTAATATTTTTATATTTAATATTTATAATAATTTTTTTAAAATATTTAATATAATAATTAATAATATATTTTAATATATTAAAAAATATAACTTTTTATAATACAATATTTATTTCATCGTGTGAGTTTATTCCCATTTTACATGAATTTGAAGAAATTTATTTTATATTTTTGTACACTATCCATGAAATGTTATGTATAATTTTTTTTTCTTTTTCTTTTCCCACCTAGCGAAGCAATCTAGCATTTGATTAAAGCCATCATAAATTTCCTTATCTAGGACTTTGCTTATTCTTTTTTTGGTTCATAACTTTTCCTTCATCTTCTTTTTTTTTCCATTTTTCCATTTTTATTTTAATTTTTACATTTTAACACAAACTTAAAAGTTAATCGACAAAAGAGATTATGTTATGTCAATAAATCAGTCATTTAAAAGAAAAACAGAAATAAAAAGATATCAATCAAATGACCTAATCAACCAATTACTATATTTATATATATATATTTGATAATCGATAAATGAGTCATAAAGATAGAATGTGATCGATCGAGTCAATATTCACTTATGATCTTCCATTATCTGTCCCATTAATTACTATTTGTGTTATTATTAATTGATGATCATCACTTTTGTTTTCAGTAATAGTTTTTACTAATTCTTTTTTGCTTAGTAGTCCGTACAATTAGATGGTTGATCTTGGATTCCCACTCTTCTTAGGAAGATATTCTTTTCACTAACTTAATATGAAAAGATGGAAGTAGGCCACTCTCATATGGATGGAGACTATATTATTTCTATTATTATTGAGTTTAAATGCACTTTGACCCCATCATTTAGTAACAAATATAAAAATGGTTTTCATATTTTTTACAAATTTCCAATCCACCCCAAGCCTTTACAATTTTCCTAAGCATAAAATGGTCATTGCATGAATTTAATAACAATAATTCATGGGAACTTAACTTATTAAAATTTTTAATAAAGGGTTTTACTAATGAATATTCTTTAAATACTTATTAAAATTTTTATATTTAATAAATTATATTTTTTAATACATAAAAATTGATCATTAGTTATTATATTAAATACCAAAAATAAAATGCTCTAAAAAACAATCATTAACAAAATTATTTAAAAAAAGTTAATTAACATAAAAAATTGATTTTTTATTAGTTTCAAGTATATTATGTATTATTATTTATTTTAAAAAACAGAAGCATAAACAATAGGGGCAAAAGCATATTTACAATGGGTAACAATGGTCAACAATTCAAGTTAATTAACAACCAAGTGTAACGAGAGAGGACATGTTGATGACTTACAAAAAAGTTATGGACATTTTGATTTTTACCGATAAATAAAGGGCCGAAATGAATTTAACCCAATTTATATTATCTAATTTTCTTTAATCCTTTGATTCATCCGTATTTCTAACATACTAGGCACTAGGAAAACGTAAAGCTCATCTACAATATATATCTTACCAACATCTCCATAAAATTGACATCCTCTTCTTCCCCTCTTCTTCTTCTTCTTCTTTTTTCCCAAGTTTTATTTCTTTTTGTTTTGTGGGTGCTATTGGAAGGTGATCAAGCTAAGGGGAATGAAGATGATCATGGAAATTTCAGAGTTTGAAGGAAGAAGATTTCGAGGCCAAGGTTTCATTTAAGAATATCTCCATGGAGTCATGGCCTAGACAATACTATTATTTGCAACAAAGAAGACTATGAGGAAAGGTTGACCCTCTAGGCAAGTCTAATGCTTGGCTTTTTTCAATTATCCTCCATTTTTCCCTTTCTTTTTTTTTTTTCTATTTTGTTGTTTGGTTGCCAAGAAAATGGAGGATACTAAAATAAGGTAAGAAATCTTGAATATCGATCTAAAGATTTCAAGGTTTTTTGTGCTTTTATCATTACGGTGTTGTGAGCAACCATGCAAACAAATTAATATTCTGTGTTGATCTGAGTTCTTGTTTGCTCTCGTCACAACATTGTAAAGAACACAAATTAACAGAATTCTATTTCTTGTTCGTTTAAGATTCATGATTTCATTCTTGAAATTGTAAAACTTTCAAAACCAGTAGAGTATAATGGATTCTTCATTCAACAAATATTTGTATCAACCATATTTCTTCCTTACCTAGAAGCCAAAAATCTCTTGAAGGGCTACAAATATAGTATTCAACTACAAATTATGAAGCAAGATGATGTTTTCTTTTTGTTAATAAATAAATAAATTCATTTGAATCAACAAGAATTTGTTTGTAGAATGATCTTCAAATAAACAATAGAACTTACTGTATTAAATTTCAGGAGCATTTGGAGAGAGAGACAGAGAGAATGAGATGTGTATTAGCTGTTCTTCACAATTTTCAACAGAAAACTTATTTGGGTAGGAAGATTAATGAATTATTGGAACTTAATGCTTGTTTATGCATTAAAAATAATTAATTAATGAATCACTAATAAATTAATAGAATTCATTATTAGCTTCCCATTGGATAATACACAATAACAGTGAATTTTAAAAAAATGCATGCTCCAAAATATTGATTTGATACAGTTAATTTCAGGCTATAAAATCTTGATGTGATCATTTTACAATGCTGTTTCTCAGCCCTAATTTCTCCTGCATCTACTTGTTACTTGGTGCGAGAACAAGTCTGCATGTTCATCTGAAACTTATGCTCCAATCAGAATCTAGAAGGTATTTTGATCCTAATAAATTTTAAATCTGCTGCATAATTACGTCACCAGTCTGAAATTATTCAAGAATCCTGGGACTTACAGAGGGATAAACATACCTAGATTAAAAAGAGTCGGGGGAAAAAAATCTGTGGATAATATATTAAAATCATTTATCCTCGAAATTCTGAGCCTGTGGATTTTGTACTACTTACTGCACACTTGCTCATAAAATAACAATATATATAACCATATCTTATTCACTGTCCAAAAGGGTACACAATTTGATCCTAGGTTTATGATTTCATATATTTACCAATTGAATTAATAAAGAACCTAAACGAACTATGATCAACATGGGGTATTCTTTTAGCAACATTGATCCCCGTTTGGTTTTATTTGTAAAGCAAAGCAATTACAGTATATGATAAACATTTTTTTTTTTAAATTCAATATCTAATTCTTATCCTTCATATTTGAAAGCTTATAAAAATCATAACACAACATCTTTCATATTTTTTTTTTTTTGTAATTTTCATTTTATGGTTTAGTTTCTTTGATGATTATATAAAAATCCTATACAGTTTTGGTCAAAAAAAGAAAAACACAACTGTTATAAGTTTCTCTTAAATAGAAGATACCCATGAAAATGAAATGTTCATCCTCAGTGAAAATGGAATCTTTTTTCCGAATGTGAAAATCCAAACTAATAGGTACAAAAAATTTGTTCCTTTCTGAAATGTTTTAAGAAAAATTTATGAATAGCTGTCATCTAACTTACCTTTAGGATAAGGATGATGATTCACTAAACCTAAATTATTAAGGTCCACCTCTCATTATCTCCTTTAATTTCCTTTTCATAATTAATATAATTAGTTAATTGTCATGTGGTTTTGTTTTGTGGAAAGTGATGTGTAGTAGCTATACATAGTTGGAGCATCAATTAGTATTTTTCTATTGGTTCATGACTTATCAAAGACAATTAATTAAGCTTATTTATACAAATTGGAATTAAAAAGAAAAAGGAAAAAAAGGAAATAGTGGATTATTGGTTCATTGAGAGTGCACTGATATTAAAGAATAAAGCAAATAATCAAGATATTAGGGATACCTTCCAATATGAATCAAGATCTTGTTTCTTGCTGCCTTCCCAATTACCTCCAATTAAATTATTTTGATTTGGAAACTTAGGACAAGTCGGTAAGTTTAATATAACTTTCGGATTTTTTTTTTTTTAAATAATATTAGAAATAAAAATTATTTATACATATTTGTTTGCACATATTGACATAACACAATATATTTAAAATTGTGAAAATAACTACAGATTTTTTTTTTTTTGTGTGTTTTTGGGTATTTTCGATACAAAAGTAGTGATTTTTTAAATTAAAAAAAAGTACTCTCAACTCTGCGTTCTAAATGAAAGTGATAAAAATTTAATAATGTTATGATGAATTAATAATATCACATTAAAAAATTATAAAAATAATTTGCACATATATTATTATTATTATTGTTATTATCATGCTTTTATGAATAGAAAGTTTTATATAGTGAGGAAATGGGTTATGTCAAAAACTTAAAATCTTTCCCTCTTTATATATATTTTAATTGAATTATAAAGCAAAAAGGCATAAGCACCTATGACAACTTTTGTGTTCATAGTCCATCAATTCTAGTTAGTGTGTGTGGCGGCTATGCTTGCCAGGATAATATTTTATTTTTAATATCACTAAAATAAGATTAGTCAAAAACATTAATCCAAGTAGTGGGAAACTATCATTTCATGCCTTATGAATTATTTGAGATTAAGATGTTCTGTTCTCATATATTATAAAATAAAATTAAAAGAAATTAATAAAATTTATTTTTTAATGAGATTTACATGATTTTATATTAATATTTAATATAATAATTGATACCATGGTTTTGGAGTTTATTGTATAGCATTGGCATCGGATTCTGATTGGTGCAGATAAATCTTCTTAAAATTAGTTGATTTGAAATCATCCCATGACTTGATTCAAGTGGAATGGATTATTTCTGTATTATGCGAGTTAGATGCATAATTACGGGTTCAATTTGCCTTCACCCTTATAATTTAAGTACAAATCCTGGATGGTGGTATGGCTTATCCCGGGATTAGTCTAATATAATCTAACTGATATAATTGAAATACCGAGTTATAATAAATAAAAAAAAGTACATACTCACTCCCTAAATATGATGGAATTAACAACTTTATTTTTAATGTTTTAAAAATATTCAAGGAGACCCCTACATCTCAGCTATATAATTTGCTTTTAATTGGAATCCATCATTGATAAACTCACAAATCTAAACAATGGTAAGTTTGGCTGCAACAACTGCACAAACGAAAATATTATACATCCCATAATTACTACTAAATCACAAATATTACCAATTGAGGAATTCAATTGGGTATTTTAAAAATGTTAGTGATAAAATTGTTAATTTTCCTATACTTGAAGGATGAAAATTGTTGGTTTTCTAATATAAAGCTCAGACCCACTAAATTTCTAAAAGTTTGCAGTGTTACCCTAACCCTTTCCCATCCTGAATGGACATATAGTGGATCAAACAGAAAATATTAAACAAAAGGGTGATCAATCAGTTGATCAGTAATAGTATTGCCTATAAATTTCTTATTTATTATTCTCTTTTCAATTCTTAAGGATAATAATCTTATTCTTACCTATCATTCATTATATATAACTTCCACAAATATTGTTGCATGAGTGACAATCATTAGCACAGTACAATCCAATAACAAAGTCTATAATCAATGACGTTCTCTTTCCATACCCAAACAAAACCATCTCCAACTTCAATGTGGGCAGGATTCAAATCCTAAAACATCTACTTGTACTATCTCAATAATTAATATATCTTTAAAACTAGGTATCCCATATGCAGTTGCTGCTAATGCTTTCGACATTCAAGCGAATTTATGATAAAGAGAGACTAGAAAGTGTCGCTAAGAGGTTCAAAGTAGCAGTTAGTTGAAAGTTCCTATTGTTAACTCATCTGCTTTCAAGCACTCAGGGCAAGAGATAGTTCATAGTGAACTGGAATATACCATAGTCTTAAGTTTCCTTGTCGGTTTTATTTTAATATGACAAAACATGAGTAATTTTCACATGAAATCTTGTTACATAATCAGACACATACAACTCCATGTGATTTCATTAATTGTTTGTTTCTATGGAACATCTTTCAATTTGGAATAACTGAGGTACATAGGGAGTATATACAAATGCATACATTATCAAAAATACTATATCTCAGTGACTTGGACATTCAAAATTGAGTGTGGCAATACCAAGATATAAAAAAATTGTTTTTGTAAAGAATATTGCAGTGAAAAAATCTTGGACAGAAGACATTTTTAATCTGAAGAAAAATTTCTGCAATATTTTACAAAATCAATGGTAGCGGATTACAGGTTAAATAAATTACAGAGAGAGATCCAATGCAAGTAACTTACATGATCACTTTGAAAGCAAGTATTATATCAGCATAAGAAACATGCACTCCTTGGTCGCGTGTTGTCCCGGTCTTCAAGGCCTCTTAAGAATGATTTAATTGTGAGGTGCTCTGAAGCATATGTCATGAAAGATGCCAAAACTATTCCTCCAGCAACCATCAACCCTAACCTGTTCAAATGAAGCTCCTTGCTTTATTCTAATTGGATTTAATCCTTCTTCCCAAAGCTTAGCAAACAAGAACACATTCAAGAGATAAAATACCCTCCAAGCATGGGAGGTTCTACATATGCCTCTAAAAAGAGTATAAGCCGGAGAGGGGAAATTAATGGGTAGAAGAAGATCCAGCAAATTGTTTAATTATATGATCTACTCTGCAGCAACTCTCTTATGCACATTATCTACTTTTCCAATTTGAATAGCTAGTACGTTTACAGCCTAATTTAGAATGAACAACATAAAGCTGTCTACTGCAGAACTATGATACGTGCAGAACTAAGATATGTGTCTACCTCTATTTTGTGTTTGTGCGTCTTACTCTTAGCAATAACAGACATCATTGAGTGACTTTAAAAAGTAAACCTGAAACGAAAAGTATATTATGGCGAAGAAACTATGCACAATTACTGAAGTATACAATATCACCACCTAATGATGAAACTGAAGCACTAACTAAGATTGGTTCAATTATGGTAGCGTAAGAAAGGAAGCTGATAAGATAAAGAGAGAACATTACTCAAAAACAATTGTCCAAGAAAATTACCTCGAAAACAGAGCTGTGACCCCAAAAACAGCTGGTAAAGATGGGGCAGCAATGGCCAAAAAAGCCATCCCAATTCCATAATACCATGTAACAAAATCACAAGCCAATGCCTGCCGCTGATGACCTGAAACACAAACAAGAACTATCAGCATATTTTTTATGAGAACCTAAAATCAAAAGTTTCCTCCCAAACACATGAAAACTCTACTAATACACACAACACATTGATGATATAAATACTTCGATTCACGTCACCTTTTCCAGAGTCATAATCAAAAGATTCTGTATCAGACGAGAAGGAAGCTGCTTGAGATGCCACCGTCTTTCCCCATTTATAAACCAAATGGAGGAAACTTCCAAACAGAAGAAAGAAGATCGTGAAAGTCCACTCATATACTAAGAGCAAACCAGTCCATGGCATCACTTGACGAGGCACGATTGCAAAAGAAATCCCAAAGGACACCATAGCAACCATAAAACACACAAAGATTGAAATTCCACCCAGAAAGCGAGGAACCTTAGAAAGTGCACCATTTGAAAACTGTACATCACAACAAAGATTATCAAATACATATACAAATAGTGCACAAACATAAGGAAATCCAATGAGGTAAAACTAGATATTTCAAGAGGACAACAATCGTGTAGAAGAAAATATATTAATTTAACTTAAAGCAATGCTAAGAACTAACATGGTGGTTGGAACTGATGGTGGATGAAGAAGAAACACCATTATAAGCAACTGCTCCAACAGATCTAATTCTGAAGTAAAGGTGTCTGAACTGATCACATAATGAAGTTCGACAAAATGACCCAAAGTGCTCCCGTGGCTGCACCAAAAGTTATATGAATAGATGACTCAAACAGAACAACATGCCTTAAGCTCAAATGTTATCTTGGCTCAAACGTTAACAATATATTTTAGGATCCAAAAAACAAATCTATCCACTTGCTTGGGGTCTCATGTCTGAGCAGATAAAAAGATTGTTAAGTACAAACCCGAAGAAAAGATCGGTAGTAACAGAAGAGCAGAACACAGAGCGGTAACAGGCAAAGGACTTTGACCAGAATATCATCTTGAGGATTTCCGCCCCCTCCAGTTCCAGGAAGAGATTCTTGAAGCGTTTTCCTAACATCCTACAACATCAAAAAAACAAAGTAAAATTTAATAATTGGACAAAACTGTATCGACCAATGATCTCATATGAACTATGAAGTACATCATGCACCTCCAATATTTTACATGACTATAAAAATGCAAATGCAAATTAATCCCCCAACCACACCAACATGACATTTTATAAACCAAAATGGAAATGCCAGCAAAGTGAAAAAGAGAAAAATATTGCATAGATAACTTCATAAGAGATAGAAAATACCTGCCAGACATCAACGGGTTTCAATAGCCAAGATGTCCACCAGTCCCAAGGTTTAAGGGGGCCAAGAGTATAGTGAATAACACGCAGTTCACTCTCGTCTACCATCCACTACATACATAATGCATAGAGAGTATGAGCATTTAACAGGAAAAGTAAATGCAAAATAAAAATTAAACATATAAAACAAGAATTTCCTGTCTATTCCATGCTCTGTTGGACATAACAGAAGGCTGATAAAACCAAAGGAGAGAAACAGGGAATGTCATTGCAATCTGAATAAAACATCATTTTGCAACAGGGGTCAGCAGTTACTAAGGATTCAAACTGAAAATTTCTTATGGTTTTGTAGTAAGTGTATTTATCTTTTCAAAAAAAGAAAAAAGCTGTATTTATCCTTCCATGATAATTTACTATGTCAAACCTTATACCTTCAGTTATTATTTATATCTATTATATGCTATAAGAGAAACACATGGTAAAATGAACCTGAGAAACATAATTTGTCAGCATTTCTGCCGTTATACTGACATCTTAACTTGCTTTTACACATGAAGAAAATTCTAGAGAATAATATATCATTTGTAACAGTTGAAGTCAAATATTTCAACTAGCCATCATCACAACATAGAAATCATCTTAATATCTAAGATTCTAATACCTTATTTGCGAGCATGTAAAGACCAACATCTGCATTGTACAGAGTAGAGAGACGTTCCATATCAGGAACAGGTCTAGAATTCAAGACCTCCAAGGGTAAATTTGGCTCAAAAACATGTGCATTGGGAAAATCGGAGTAATATGAATTCAAAAAGCCCTGATCTCCTGCCCAATAAAATAAACATCAGGGAGCAAAAAAGTGAATATATAATCAATTAGAACATCAGCTATCTTTCAATTGCAGATAACATGGTCAATGAGAAGTACTAACTCTGAATCCATACAGAGCTGCCAAATTTTGAATGCGAATACAACTTTAAAGACATGGGAATCAAAAAGTTATAAGCATTCTTGTGATATTTGCATAACTTATCTGATAACTAGTCATACTCAAATATCAAGGATACCACCACAACTAACATTACTCACATATATACTATAAGACAATCTAAGCATCACAATATTATACTGCAATTCAGTTTATTCTAAGGTGAATATGCTTGGCATTGCCAACAATGAAACTGCCACCACATATTTTCCCTTTAACATCAATCAGACAAGGAATTCACGTTTTCCCATACATCATTTAAAACTCACTTCTAAATTTTGTGAGAAAAATTTTGATTTTTTTTTATAAATGAAGCAACATACATATCTCAAGGTTAAACTAACTAATTAGTAAATAGAGATCCCAAACACATTTACATTGATGAGAACATCACAATCGAGGACTGAATAAGACACCATATGAAAACTGTAATAATGCACAAAGGACATCTTTACCTCCAGTGTAAGAATACAATGTATTCACTTTGGTCATCATGTCGTTGAAAACAGCTGCTGATGGCTCCACTACCATGACTCCTGAATTAAGCCTCTCTGAATGCTTCAAGTTAGCACAGAATTTCCCACATTTGAAAAGATCCTCAATGTTCTTGACAACAATTGTGTCGGCATCAAGATATACAACTGCATTAAACACATCACATTGATTCTGATGGGAAAAGTAGGATTTCTCTAAAACAAATTACTGAAGTCTTAAAGATTATTTTTGTTGCTGAAAGAACAAGGAAAAAGCCAAGTACCAAACAATCTAAAGCTTAGATTTGAAGTCATATAGCCCAGAAGAATACAAATGCAACAAATTCATTTCTATTTACCTATTTCTAATTTCAATACAATAACATATCTCACGCTATTACTCTTCCATCAATAGTAAATTTCAAACTCATCCCAGCACCGTCATTATTAAAATGCATTACACAAACTTTTGACAAATCTAATGCATTACATAAAATATAAGAGGTTTTGGACGTAACAATACCTTTCTTATAGTTAGTCATATTGAAAATCTTAAGCTTGGTGTAGACACCCCAAAACCTCTTTGGACGTACTTGATTTGGATTCGCCAATAAACTTATCTTCTCCACTTTCCACCCATCTGCCTGCACGATTCTCAAACAAACAAAAAAAGGGTAATATGTTTCTAACAACAAAAAGTTCAACCTTTTAAACAACCAATCACTTTACAGAAATATGCAACATTGTCAACCGTTAGACGAACATTAAAGAGAAACCCAGGTACAAATAGAAGCTAGAAACTAATTAATGTGTAGTAAGCAAAATTTGAAACTTCTCAACCAATTCAAATGCATATAAAGATACAGCATTGCTTCCAATTAAGAAATTCAATTAATTCAATTATAAGCGGGAAAAAAGGTAAACCCATTAAAAATCCAAAAAAGTAAAGACTGCATAGAGTAATTTTCCTTAATTACGTGGACTTTCTTTCTTGATTACATAAATAAAAAAATGCCAACCTCCAATTCATTTCCCTATAAAAGCAAAAAGATTCAATATTTGGTTTATTCGTTTACCTGGAGAAGCTTCTCGGCATAACCAGAGACACCATCAGAAACCAAAACGACCATGTCTTTAGTGGATCCAGTATCGCGTATTGATTTCCCCAAAACCCTAACCCCCAATAGAAACTCATCGCCGTACAACAGCGTCAAGTACGCCTGGTCCTTCGATTGCGATCCGAACGTAGCTCGAAATTGAATGGAAAGCAATATGATAAGTAACCAAGTGAAAAATTTTGGATTCAATTTCATCGTAAACGACGATTTCCCCGAAAACTGAATAAAATTTTCTCCAGAAAAACTGAGGGATTGATATCACTGTGTTGTATTATCTTGTGAAATTTTTTGAACAGTTGAAAAGGAACTAGATGCTTTTGAAATTTCTTCGTCTTTAACAACGTATTTGTTTGCTTGCAGCATGTCTTCTTTGACTGTTAACCCGCTTTCGTTGATCGTCCTTTTTGGAACTGTGAATTTGGGATCTACTGCGGCCGGGTGTAGTCAGGAACTCTGGGCATAACAACGACGGAATGCCACCTTTATAAACACATCCCGTATTCCAACCGATGCCATCTAAACCGATTCGAGTTACCAATTAAATATTTAAATTAATATTTTTTTAAAAATGATTTAAATTTTAAATTAAATTAATTCTAAATCATCAGTTTATTAAATTAAATTGTTTTATAAATTTTGAATTTGTATAATTTTTTTACATTGTAAAAAAAATACTGGGTTTATATTACAATGATAGTTATACATCTTTCAACCCATCGTTTATAAATTTGATATTTTATTTATATTAAAAATAATTATAAAATATATATTTTTAAAAAAAATTCTCTTTGCATTTAAAACACTCAAACTACGAATTTAAATTGATTTAAAATATAAATATTAATTTAAATTGAATTACATTAAATAAAATCAAATTAAAATTTTGATTTCAACTGTTGGAAACTGTAAATATTCACCCTTCGATATACTTAAATTTTTTTTATAGATTGTTAAACAAAAGGAGTTTGAATTTGATAGCATGTTGAAGAATTTATTTTACAAATTTAGAAAAATAATATACCTATAAAAATTAGAATATTTATTTTTCAATGCCTATAAAATTAACTATACAGAAAACATTTTAAGAATTTTTAAGAAAGAGTTGTTTTGAAAATATAAATTTATTATACAGATTTTGAAATATAAATTAATTTAATATTATTCTATAAATATTGCATATGATTTATATTTATATTTTTTATTAATAATAATATTTAAGTATTATTTTCTTTTATATTATCAACACCATATATTCACTAGTTGCAATTTAAGTGATGGAAATCAAAATTTACATTTCACATCGTCTGAATTCCATTAATAATAAAGATTTTATGAATAATATTTTACGAATAATAAATTATTTAAAACTCTATTCAAACTGAAAAAAAATTATTATCAAACCATATTTTTTTTAATTACTTCCACCGCATAACATATATATATATATATATATATATATATATGCAAAACTTTGTATAAAAATTTTGTATTTTTAATAATTTTTTAATAATTTTCTCTTATTATATTATTCCACGTATGCACGTAAATGCAATGTACCATGCTTCATCTAAACTCTAAAGTCTAAGGACATGCAATAGCGTTTACTCTTTTTTGATTGAAATATATATTTTTTATTATGATTTTATTATTAAAACAATTGTTTCTAGTTTGGATAATTTCTGAATTAATTAGCTTTTAAATTTAAAATAATAATTATTATTATTTGGATAAACAATGTCCGATAACTTTCATACACCTAATGACGAAAATCTCCGACGAATTTCTTACAACAAATAAGGAATAACTTAAGGTTGAGGAATGACGTTTGGTATTTATGTTTATATTTATGATTGGACTTGAGTTGTTCCCAACCTGTTTACGTACCCCTTTTTTTCCTCTTTTCTCCTTCTCTCTTTTGGTTCTTCTTTTTTCTGGTAGGGAATCAACCACACGTAGTTCTTGTTGAGGGGAGAGATGATGCTTTTATAAGGGAGATGGTGATATGACAAGTTATGATGGTAGGGTGACAGTCCATAGGGTAGCTGTATTTAAGAGGGGGTGGGGGCCACACAATTGATTTGATAGAAAATGTACTGGTGTTGCATGGAC
>JAVXUL010000009.1:16260986-16288563 GCA_035590515.1 Trichilia minutiflora
TATTTAAATTTGATAATTTTGATTATTAAACATATTAAAATATGATTTTAATATAAAATAATAAAATCTAAATTAAAGCGTTTAATTTAAATGAAAAATAATCATTTTACCCTTATATGCAAATGTGACCAAGGGTATTATGATAATTATACCATAATTATAGATTTTATTTAATCCATTATATTAATTAAAATGTTAATTATAATGCCATATATCTAATTTCTTTAATTGTTAAAGAGTTAGATGAATATTAAATATTAATGGTTAATATGTTGACAAATGGCATTATATGAATGGTTAATGTATTTTTATTATATGTCATTTGTTTATTGATCCAAATGTGCATGGTTGTGTCCTACAAACATGAGATGGATTGTATCACATTATTTTCATTTGTTTAATATATTTGTGAGATAAATACACATTAAAATAAATGAAAAAGAAAAAAAAATATAAATATAAATATTTTTGTTTTCTTTTATTTTTGACAAGGAAAATAAAATTTTCTATTTTTCTTTCACAAAAAATTTTGGCCATCATGTGGGGAGAGAAGAGGATGGTGCAAAGTGGAGATGATTCATGATTTTGAATCTAATCTTCATCAAATTATCATCCTTGTAAAGTGAGCAACAAAAGCCCTAAAGTAATTACTTGAATTATTCTTTATTTTCCTCCATTCTAGCCTAGGATTTTTGTATCAAAAACTTACAATTCAAGCATGATTTAAACCATAAAATATTCAAAAAACTTATTAGATTGTGGTTAGTCCATTTCTTTCATTATTGTTCTTGAATCAATAATCTAAGATTAAAAATTATTTCTTCTAGATGATTAGCTTGATAGAAGATTGAGTTGTAATGCAAGTCTTGAGATTAGATAGTCTTTAATTTTAATTCTTAAGATTGTTTATTTGTAAGGTTGCTTTAATCAGCAAGATTTGCAAAATTCATCTGTTTTAAGGTTGGCTTGTTAAGTCCTAAAAATCAACACACATTCTATAATTACTAACAAATATTAACAAAAATTACCAATTGAGGAATTTAATTGGACATTTTTAAAACAAGTATAATGATTAATTTTCTTATACTCGAAGAAGGGTGAAAATTGTCGGTTTTCAATTTCTACAAGTTTGCAGTCCTTTCCTAACCCTTTCTCATCTTGAATGGACATTTATTCGAGTTGGAGAATACATTGATAATAGGAATTGACAGAAACATTTTTTCAAAATTTTAGTATGCACTATGATTATTGGTTAGTTTGATCTTTTTATATCAAAATAAATATTTTTATGGATAAAAAATATTTCATTTATTTAAAGATCGTATAATATTATAAAATATTAATCAGCAATAATTTTGATTATCTATATTTTAAATAAAAAAATCTTATTCTTTTATATGAAAATGCAAATACTCAGAAAATCATCCTCCTCTTCTTATCTTCATCCTTTTTTTTTTCAAGTATTTATTTTTGTAGAAAATTTTCAGTTTATATGAAGCATAATATTTTCCTAATTTTGATTCTCTTTTGTGTAAAACTATTTTTCATGAACTCCTACCACGTTTATAGAAAACCATAAAAATATTTATCCATTCTCCTCAACAAAAAGTAAAAGAATACATACAGTGAAGTAGGTTTAATGCCTACCAACTATCAATATGTTCAAATCGAGATCTCAGACTATCTCATCCATTCATAGCAACAAGAAGTTTTCACCCATCTTCATTTTGGTGAAATCAGATTCGCCCTCACCTATTATATTAAAAAAGGTCTTCCAGTCATTTCTAGAATAGCACTGGCTGATACCAGATTCTCCAATTATGAAGATGTATGCACAGGCACAGTACAAACAACACCCAATGTAGGCACAGTTATGGTAACCATGATTCCTAACTTCAACATGCCCATTGATGAGGCCACAACTCTTCTCCTGTCTAAAGCTCCAGCTCCAGATCGTTAGAGCAGTTCCAATTACCCCAACATACATGGCCACTGTACACTACCAGATAGTGTATAGAGTTTAGAATCACACTATGGATATTATACTACTCAATCAAATTTTAGGCTCCATATTCATTAATGTAGAGTTTAACTAGGTATCCAATTATACTTATATTCTAAACAAATAGCTCAAGAAAAGTTTAACTTGGTGAATTTACTAGCAAATACCGATTCATCGTCAGATACTCAGCACCACTAGCATCTCAAAAAACTCCTTTTCCGATTGGATGGGATGACGATCCACCCTCACCATTATCAGCACCAAAACTAGAACCATCTCCTACTTGTAAACCCAAATAAATATAGAAGCTAAAAACACTTGAAATCCTTACTATAGCCATGTACCAATCATATCAATCTCCTCAACCATCATCGCCAACATTTCCTCCACTTGAAACAGTTGAAAACCTTGTCACAAGAGACAAGTCTGCAAGGAAAGTCAAACCTCTAAACACTAAAACTATAGATGATCAAACATTCTTCAATCTCTCCAACTGAAGTTGTCTTAAACTAGCAATCAAAAAACGTTGTTGCTTAAAACCACTATCTCTAGAAGATGAATGCAAGTGCAACCACCACCATAATAGAATCCAATTTGGCTCAATAATAACAAAGAGCTCTTACACCTATTGAATCTTTGAGAAAAAGAATAGAAGACCTTCATCATATCATGATGAGTCATCTCCAGCACTCAATTCTATTTTATCATTATTAAAGGAAAATGATTCAGACATCACAACCATCTTCGCCGACATATCCTTTTGATAGAATATTTTCACCTCAACCTACGCCCGCTCTCTTATTAAAAGTTTTGCAAGTCTTATTAAAACCAAAACCAGTATACACCAAAACCTCTGGTGATACAAACTTCTTCCTCAAACAAAAAGAATAGTTAGCCAAACAAAAACAAGCTTCTCATAGAAAAAGAACTCAGCCAATTCTTCCTTAGTACCTCTACCTGCCATAAACCTTTTACTTCCATCATCCACTCAACCTCAAAATCAAATGACTTTTTTACCCAATTCAATCACGACATACCTCCAAAACCTAGCCATTAGTCCAGAACAGAATTTAGACACCCAATCTGAAAATTACTCCTCAGCTATAGATTTTGATGATAATAACCTTGCTGTATTTCCAGTTACATGCAACACACATTTCAGTCTCATCAAGCAAAATCTTTAACACCACACCATACATCACCTCCACAACCACCACAACAACAGGAAAAAAAAAAAGACCCTACTGTCCAAATATCATCTGATGATAAGGAATCAACTCCGCAAAAAGCACCACCTATCTGCATCTCCTCAGAAAAACACCATTTGTTTACTTTTCATAACTGTATTATTGAAGAACAAAGGAATCACAGAGGAATCACATACATGAAATGATTTCAATGTGCAATTTGTAAGTACTCAAGCCAGGCAACATAATTAAATCAGTGATTCTCGATTTCATGGCAAAAATGACTGGTTCTTTTCAAGAATGATGGCTTCATCTAAGAGAATACCAATAAATCCAGATTTCTAACTTTGATGGAATAGATCAATTCATGTTCTTCGTCTATTCAGAGTTTCTTGGAAGTCCAACACAGGTTGAAAATAAAACACGAGAAGAGTTTTTCAAACTCAAGTGATGTTCGTTTAATCTTAAAAACCTGAGCAGACGTTTCAAAATGATTCGATGACGATTTTATCTTATTGAACGACTTAATGATCCTAATCACAAGCAAGCATATCTGAATCAACTTTCAAATCCTCTTAGTTCAGAAACTCTCTCTGATTCATAGAGTCTTAAAAGTCAACTTAACCCAAGTTTCTTTAAAAGATCTTTTCCAACATGTGCTTTACTAACTTCAAAAGTTTTGTAACCGTTCTAAATTCCCGAAAGAATATTCCATTGTCCAGAAGAAAATTAGAAAAGCTTATGACAGAAGTGAACTAAGATCAAATGCAAAGGTAATTCTTCCTACTGTGATTGTGTCTACAAATATAGAAAAGGAAGAAAACACTTTCAAAAATTCCAATTCAATAACTAGTTTTCTTGAAAATCAAGATTCAAGTGACAAAGGAGATTCTTCAAACGAAAAAGACCAAGTTCAAATCAAACAGATGTTTCATATATAAAAAGAAAGGTTACTATATGAAGCAATGACACAAGGCACAATAATGAGATGAAGTCATGAAGATGATATCCCAGATTATCCCATAAGAAATTAACTCTGACCTAGAATTTGTCTTTTCGGAATAAACTCAAGAAATAGCTGACACTAATTTTGTGATAGGTGAAGAAATCACCCCTTCTCAGAAAACTCAAAAGAGAAATTCTTCTATGATTCCTTAAAGTCCTTTCATTTGTACCAATTTTAACCAACACAAACATATCCAGTTCTCCTACCAATTTCAGCAACAAACCTCATCATTCCTAATGTCCTTGTGCTTATTCATCCAACCAAATATGACAAATCTATTGACCTCATTACTATCATTGGTACAATTGTAGTAGCCTCTATACCGAATCAAGACAATATTCCCTTTGAATTATGCAAACCATACAAACAATACTTCAAAGGAGACAATAATGAAACTTTTTACACAAGCTTTATCAGGAAACCATTCCATACTGAATTCTTTCTAGGATTGGTTATTAGACACAGATTTCTTGGCTCCTTGCCCCGTGCAAAAGATGTAATAATTGAATTTGGTATACTAGTCCAATTATCTACAAAAAAAAAAGTTTTATTCAAGTCTAACCGGTTATTATACATATGTATTATTTTTATTCATGGGTCCAGTTCAGTATCAACACCTTGTTCAGGCCATCTAAAGATATCGAGGCCTATAATTTTTAATCACTTAATAATAGACAGTCACTTTGATTTTCACCAAAAGTGTTCTTATCCTATATGAAAAAATAAACAATTTTGAATCATTCTCCTTTTCAAAAAGAATGAAGAATTAAGCCCAACAAAAGCTAGCCATTCAAGAATGAGCTCCTTACCGTCTTAAACTTGTCCAAACAGATTTACAAAAATTATAGCAAGAACTTATTGAACCTATACAATAGCTATAGGCTTGTCAAGTCTTTTATGTTAACAAGTACAGTGAACAGCTAAAAGAAAATTAAGATTGATTATCGATTATTGATTATCATTCGTTGAACTTATTTTTAACTGATGATAAGTTTTCAATTTTCAACAAACAATTTTCTTTACTAATCTCTCACAAGCAAAAGTTTTCACCAAGTTTGATCTTAAAGCAAAATTTTGACAGTTTGAAATTCAACCTGAAGAATGATACAAAATAGCATTTTGTATCCCTGATTAGAATTTCCAATAATAAGTTATGCCCTTTGGTCTCAAACCAACTCCATCTATATTTCAAAAAGCAATGGTAAAAATATTTGTTCATGGCAAATAATTTTTTTAATGATAAAAATATTTCTTCATGGCAAATAATTTTTTGATCTACATCGATGACTTCGATGACTTAATCTTGTTCTCACTAGATAAAGAAATACATGTCACACATTTGAAGAAATTCCATGACATTATCCTTTTACATAGGATAATGCTTTCTCTCACAAAGTGTATTTTTCTTGCTGAAAAAATAAATTTTTTTGAAATAAAAATTACAAATAAAACCTATGCCCCACAACCACATATTGGTCAACATAGCAAATAATCTTTTGGTTTACATCAATGACTCACTCCTGTTCACAACAGATAAGAAAACACATGTCACACATTTGAAGAAATTCAATGACATTATCCTTTCACATGGGATCATTCTCTTCCTCACAAAGTGTGTTTTTCTTACTGAAAAAATAGATTTTCTTGAAATGAAAATTACAAATAGAACTTATGCCCAGCAGCCACATATTGGTCAACAATTGTTGGATTTCCCAGATAAAGACTTTATCCACAAACAAATTCAAAAGTTTCTTAGCATTGTTAATTGCATGGCAAACTTTGTCATCAAGTCATTATAAAAGATGCCCCATTACAGTCTATAGAACAAACAACAGTTGTCAGATAGATCAAAGAAATCATATGTTATCTTCCACCACTCTAAATTCCTTCTTCAACAAGAAGAATACTTCAACCAGACGCAAGTGATTACTATTAAGCAACAATCTTTCTTAACAAAATAGAAGGAAAAAAAAACAAATATGTGAATACAAAGTAACAATTTTTTTACAGGTGAACACCACCACCACTTAACTTTTAAAAAAATCTTGACAATCAAAAGAGATATTGAAAGATTCTAATTCTAACTTATTGGCCATACTTTCCACATTGAAATGGACATGTGTTCATTTTTTAAGATGTTTCACTATAAATAGAGACAAATACCTAATGCTCAATTACTTTAATGATCATCTTAATTTTTCCAATTCTACTTTACAGTTTCATATATAAAAAGAAAATCAAATGTTCTCGCAATGACACTCTCTCTCCTCACCAAAACAAACTCCTAACAAAATACTTTAAGCCAAAAAATCATTTTTCATTATACCAACAATAAATATATTTTATCCAACTAGAGAATTTATAGTAACAAAAAGTATAGAATTCCAGCAAAACCCTCCAAGCCAAAAAAATCATTTCTCACTATACTAGCCATCAATATGGTTCATCCAACTAGAGACTTTATAGTAATAAAAAAATATAAAATTCCAAATACCATAAGTCTATCAACTCATCTATGATAAATTATTTTACCAATCTCAAACCCTACGAACCCAATTTCTTTATTATCGAGCCCAACTCTCGACTACTTAAGCAACATTTGCTCTTGACAATATTGAACCAGTTCATCTGAAGTAATCATTCATGACACTATTTTAAATGAAATGCATTCACAAAGATTTTAACACTACCAATACTCTTTGATTTTTATTACAGAATTATCAAATTGGTATTGAGTTTCATATCTTAGACATGCTATAATGATTCACAAAGATATAAAAAGATAAGTCCCTCTTTAGTCCTCAGTCTCCAAACTCACTCCAAAATTGATTCGAACCCTTGGCCAATCCAAAATTTAGATAAACAACTCATAGCCATTTCAACTATCTCTACCACTAGGTCTATTACAACCGTCCCCACTACGTCTATCAAGTCCACTCTCAGCACATTTTCAAGATTTTCAAGTCCTTTATGACTCTTTTGAAAATTGGAAAACACTCCTTTAGATCTCACAAAAAAGACACCTCGAAGAATGAATCAAAATAAGAAGTGAAGCCTCCTTCGAATACTCTCCAAAAATGAATATGTTCACATCTTCTTAAAAACCCAACTTTGTAAGATTCCTTTCGTCTAAAGTTTGCTATGTGGATTAAAATTAAAGTAGTTAAAGTTCGCTTTTACTTTACACTTTTCTTTATTAAAGTTGATTGTAATAATTAATTTTGATTTATCTTTTATAAAAGTATATAATCTCATATTGAATCAAGTTGTTTGTTTATAATAATTATGTTGAGGTGTGTCCTATGTATAATTATTATAAAGAATTATATTAAAGAATAGTCCTTATTTTTGATATTATAAATAAAGAGCTTCTCTTTTGATAAAGAGAGAGAAGTAACGTTTGCCTTAGAAATTTCTCTCTTCTTTATGCTTAATCAAATCTTTTCTTAAATCTTCTATTTTTTTAATTAATTTTAAAAAATATTTTAATTAAATTTTGAGTTTTCATATTGATCATCTTTTTAACATTCTAATCAAGCATAAGTTTCGCACATTAAACGTTGCTCCTGTTATTCATAAAATTTTCTCTAATCGTAAGTCACAAAGAGTGCACAATTTAGTTGGAAAAATGCCTTAGTAACAAGAATTAGCCTTCATCCCCTATTTTCTCAAACTATCTATTTTGGCACATAAGTATAACTAGGTACCTGATTGGACTCCACATTAACGAATATGAAACCTAAAGTTTGATTAGTTCATATTGATCATCTTTTCAAATTTTTAATCATGCATGGTTTCTGCACATTAAACCTAGAAATGTTACTTTGTTATTCGTAAAAGTTCTAAATTCTTTTGATTATAAGTCACAAAAAATGTGTAGCCTACTTAGGAAAATAATTCAATAATAGGTATAGGCCTTCACCTTGAAAAGATTATCAATATAAAAACTCAAAATTTAATCAAAATATTTTTGAAAATTATTTAAAAAATAGAACAACTTTAAGAAGAGATTTAGTTAAGCATGAGAAAGAGAAAATTTTAAGGTAAACACTCTTTTGCCCCTCCATTAAAGGAAAAACTCTTCGTTTATAATGCTAAGAATAAGGAATATTCCTTAGCATAATTCCTTACAATAATTACATGCAAGACACGCCTCAATATTATTATTACAAACAAACAAACTTGACTTAGCATAAGACCACATCCTTTTACAAAGATAAATCAAAATTAATTATTACAATTAACTTTAATAAAGAAAAAGCAAACTTCAATCACTTTAATTTTAGTCCACACACATAACAAACTTTAGACAAATGAAATCTTGTTACATTGGATTTGTAGGGAGATGTGTACATATTCATTTCTAGAGCATATTCAAAACAGGCTCCACTTTTTATCTCAATCCATTCTTTAAAGTGTTTTTTTCGTCTTATCTCAATCCATTCTTTAAAGCGTTTTTTTCGTGAGATCTAGTTGAGTGCTTCCTAATTTTCAAAACAGTCAAAAGGATCTTGAGTATCTTAAAATGTACTGGGAGTGAATGTAATACATCTGAAAGAGACAACTATAATAGATCTAATAATAGAGACAGCTGGAATGTTTGCTGAGCTGTATCTACTAAATTGAGTTGATTAAGAGTTCGAATCAATCTTAGAGTGAGCTTGGAGACTAAGGACTAATAATGGATTTGCCTTAGTTGATCCTAGTAACTTAATCGTCTATTTATATTGGAGTAGAATGCCTATTGGCATTGTCTGTTTTGAAATTCATACCACTCAGTTTATTCTTTCCATAGAGCTTTTAATACAAGAGGAGGTTATATCTATGACGAAATACAATAGTTGAGTTTTGCCATACATCTTTGAACTTCTTTATACTCCTAACAGTGTTTCTCATACAGCTGTGCCAAGTTGTAATAGCGAAGATTTCAGATTTTTCGGTGTGAGAAAAATGATTTAATCTTCCATTATTATCTAAGACATTAGGCCTCTTAGATGTAATGATAGCGTGGTTCTTTTTTTTTTAGGCTCTATTTCTGAGATTCATGTTTTTCAACAAAAAATGTTGAAAATACTCGTGCCATCATTTTATAAGATTGAACCAAGTAAGAAAGATGATCATTCTACCATTTGAGTTTCAAGAATGAGTTCTATGTAATTTCTTTGTTAACTTTATGACATCCTTGTGAACTATTATAGCATATATGAGATATGAACTCAATACTAATTTGATAATTATGTAATAAATATCATAAAAATCAAAGAGTATTGGTAATGCTAAAATCTTTGTGAATGCATTTTATTTGAAATAGTGTTATGAATGGATACTCCGGATAAACTGGTTTAATATTATTAAGAGCAAATGTTTCTTGAGTAGTTAAGACTTGGGCTTGATAACGGAGAAATTAGGTTTTTTAGGGTTTGAAATTGGTAAAATAATTGGTTATTGATGAGTTGGTAAACTTTTGGTGATTGAAATTTTGTATTTTAAGTTACTATAAAGCCTTTGGTTGGATAAAACATGTTGATGATTGGTATGATGAGAAAGGAATTTTTTATCTTGGAGGGTTTTGCTACGACACTGTTTTGGTAAAGACGAGAGAGGATGTCTAGGAGAACATTTGATTTTCCTTTTATATGTAAAATTGTAAAGTTGAATTGTAAAAACCAAGATAACCATCGAAATAATTGGACATTAAGTATATCTCTATTTAAAGTGAAGTATCTTATAAAATGAACACAAGTACATTGATGTGAAAAGTATAGCTAATGAGGAATCTTTTAATGCCTCTTTTGACTACCAAGATTTTTTTAAAAATTGAGTGATGGTGTTGTTCACTCTGGGAAAGCTGTCACTTTTGTATCCATATACTTGTCTTTTTTCTTCTACTTCTTTAACAAAAATTACTGCTTAATAATAATCATTTGTATCCATTTAAAGTATTGTTCTAACCATTTGTATCTGTTTAAAGTATTGTTCTTACTGAGGAAACAATCTGAAAGTGGTGAAAAATAACGTATAATTTCTTTGATATGTCTAACAATTATTGTTTATTCTATGGGCCATAGTAAGGCATCTTTCTTTAGAATATTTTGTAATGGCTTAATGACAGTGAATAATTTTGGAATGAAGTCTGCTATGTAATTAATAATGCCAAGAAATTTTTGAACTTGTTTGTGGGTGTAGTTTTTATCTGAAAAATCTAATAATTGTTGACTTATAGAGCATAGATTCCATTTGTAATTTTCATTCTAAAAAAAATCTATTTTTAGTAAAGAAAACACACTTTATAAGAAGAACATTATCCCACGTAAAAGGACAATGTTATGGAATTTCTACAAATGTGTGACGTGTTTTCTTATTTAGTAAAAACTAGAGTAACTTATTAACATAGAGCAAAAGATTATTTGTCATAGGGGCAAATATTTTTACCATTGCTTTCTAGAATATAGATGGAGTCGGCTTGAGATCAAAGGGCATAACTTGCCATTAGAAATACTGATCAGGTATACACAATGCTATTTTTTATCGCTCTTCTAGCTATGAAAATTTTGTTGAGATCAAATTTAGAGAAAATCTTTGCTTGTGAGAGATTAGCAAAGAAAACCTATTTGGTAGAAATTGAAAATTTATCATTAGCTAAAAATAAATTCAATTGGCGATAATCAATAACTAGTTTTAATTTTTCTTGATCTGTTCACTGTGCTTGTTGACATAAAAAGCTTGACAAGCTCATGGTGATGTGTGGGCTCGATAAATCCTTCTTACTACAATTTTTGTAACTCTATTTGGATAAATTTAAGATAGTCTGGGCTTATTTCTGAATGGTTAGCTTTTATTGAACTTAAGTTTTTATTCTTTTTGAAAGACAAAGTGAACTATTTATTTTTCTATAAAAGATAAGGACACGTTTGAAAAAAGTTAGAGTGCTGAGTAATTGACAATATAAGTCTTGATATTTTCAAATGGGTTGGATAGGATTATCATAATAGACTGGACTCTTGGATAAAAATAAAATTTGTATAATAACTCGTTAGGCTTGAGTAAAACTTAACCTTTTTTCTAAATAGTTAGACTAATTTATCAAATCCAATTATAACATCTCTTGCAAGGAGTGAGGAGCTAAGACACTTGTGTCTTATAATCAATCCTAAAAAGAATTCGACATAAACTAGTTTACTGATAAGATATATGAAAAAAGTTTCATTGTAGATTGCTTATATGGTTTTCAGAATTTAAGGAAAAATCTGTTTGGATTTAGTATAAAGGCTATTGCTTCTATATCAATGAAAGGAATGAGATCAATAAATTTATCATATTTGATTGGTCGAATAAGGACAAAGACATTGAAAATGATAAAATTTGTTACTGAAATTGGTTGGGAAACTAAACGTATCTAGATTGACTAAAGTTGGTAGAAATCAACGAACTATGAAAAATCATTGAAGAATTTCTCATGTTTTCTAAGGACGGAATTTCTTCCCAAATAAAGAGAATAATTAATCATTAACATAGTTCTATTATATCTAACTTTTATAAGTTTTTCTGCTAAGTACCCTTAGGATATTTGTTAAGATTTTTATATTTAATAAGTTACAATTTTCAATGCATTAAATTTTTTTTATTATTATATCAAATACCAAAAATTACTATAAATAGTAAATATAAAAACCTTAAAATATATTAAAATTCATCATTTATTATTATATTAAATATAAAAAATTATTATAAATAGTACTTATAAAAATCTTAACAAACAGACACTCTTTAATAAAATTCAATTTCTATATACCTTCTTCAACTTCAATGTAGGGAGGATTCAAATCCCAAACAGCTTGCACTATCTCAATAATTAATATATCTTTAAAACCGAGTATCCCATATGCACTTGCTGCTAATACTTTTAACATCCAAGAGAAATTATGATAAGAAAGACCAGAAAATCTCAAAAATAGCTTAAAAGTAGCAGCTATTTGAAAGTTCCCAATGTTGTTAACTCATCTATTTTGAGCACCTAGGGCAGTAGACAGTTCATAGTGAATTGAAGCATACCATAGTTTAAGTTTCCTTGTCGTTTTTTCTTTTAATACGACAAAACATGGGTAATTTTCACATAAAATCTTGTTACATAATCAGGCACATACAACTCCATGTGATTTCATTAATTGTTTCTTTCTATGGAATTTCTTTCAATTTGCAATAAATGAGGTACATAGGGAGTGTGTGTGTGTGTTATCAAAAAAAATACTACATTTCATTGACTGGTACATACAAAATTGAGTGTGGCAATATAAAGATATCAAAAAATTCTTTTTGGAAAGAATATTACAGTGAAAAAAATCTTGGATAGAAGTCATTTCTAATCTGATGAAAAATTTCTGCAATATTTTACAAAATCATTGGTAACAGATTACAGGTTAAATAATTACAGAGAGAGATACAATGCAGGTAACTTACATGATCGCTTTGAAAGCAAGCATTCTATCAGCATAAGAAACACACACTCCTTGATCGCGTGTTGTCCTGATCTTCAAGGCCTCTCAGGAATGATCTAATTGCAAGCTGCTCTGAAGCATATGTCATGAAAGATGCCAAAACTATTCCTCCCACAACCATCAACCCTAACCTGTTCAAATGAGGTGCCTTTCTTTATTCCTAATTCATTTAATGCTTCTTCCCAAAGATTAGTAAACAAGAACACAGTCAAGAGATAAAATACTCCCAAGCACAGGAGGTTCTACATGTGCCTAGCATAAGCGAGAGAGGGGAAAATTAATGGGTAGGAGAAGATCCAACAAATCATTTAATTATATGATCTCCTCCGTAGCAACTCTATTGTGCACATTATCTATTATTCCAATTTGAATAGCTAATATGTTTGCCAATTCGGAAGCAAATTGCATCAGCAGATGCAGTAGTTACATGAAGCGTCTACTGCAGTACTAAGATTCATGTCTAACTCTATTTTGTATTTGCACAACTTACTCTTAGCAATAACAGACATCATTGGGGGACTTTAGAAAGTACCCTGAAATGTACAGTATATTATAATGAAGAAACTATGCACAACTACTGAAGTGTACTATATCACCACCTCATGATGAAACCGAAGCACTAAACTGAGATTGGTTCAATTATGGTAGTGGAAGAAAGGAAGCTGATAAGATAAAGAGAGAACATCACTCTAAAACAATAGTCAAAGAAAATGACCTCAAAAACAGAGCTGTGATCCGAAAAACAGCTGGTAAAGATGGGGCAGCAACAGCCAAAAATGCCATCCCAATTCCATAGTACCATGTAACAGAATCACAAGCCGATGCCGGTCGCTGATGACCTGAAACACAAACAAGAACTATCAGAATATTTTCAATGAGAACCTAAAATCAAAGGTTTCCCCAAAGCACATGAAAATTCTACTACTAAACACAACACAGTGATATACATACTCCAATTCACATCACCTTTTCCGGAGTCATAATCAAAAGATTCCGTATCAGAAGAGCAGGATGCTGCTTGAGATGCCACTGTCTTTCCCCACTTATAAACCAAATGGAGGAAACCTCCAAACAGAAGAAAGAAGATTGTGAAAGTCCACTCATACACTAAGAGCAAACCAGTCCATGGCATCACTTGTCGAGGCACAATTGCAAAAGAAATCCCAAAGGACACCACAGCAACCATAAAACACACAAAAATTGAAATTCCACCCAGATAGGTAGGAACCTTAGAAAGTGCACCATTTGAAAACTGCACATCACAACAAAGATTATCAAATACATATATAAATAGTGCAAAAACCATATGGGAATCCGATGAGGCATAACTGCGCATTTCAAGAGGACAATAATTGTGTAGAAAATAGATGAATTTTAACTTAAAGCAATCTAAGAACTAACATGGTGATTGGAACTGATGGCGGATGAAGAAGAAACACCACTACAAGCAACTGCTCCAACAGATATAATTCTGAAGTAAAGGTGTCTGAACCGATCACATAATGAAGTTCGACAAAGTGAGCCTAAGTGCTCCCGTGGCTACATCAAAAATTATTATGATTACATAACAGAACAACATGCCTTAAGCTCCAAGCATTAAGAATAGACTTTAAGATACAAAAAACAAATCTATCCACTTGCTTGCAGTCTCATGTCTGAGCAGAAAAAAAGACTATTAAGCACAAACCTGAAGAAAAGAATGATAGTAACAGAAGAATATAGCACAGAGCGGAAACAGGGAAAGGACTTTGACCAGAATATCATCTCGAGGATTTTTGCCCCCTCCAGTTCCAGGAAGAGATTCTTGAAGCGTTTTCCTAACATCCTACAGCATCAAAAAACAAAGTAAAATCTAATAATTGGACAAAATCTTATCGACTAATGACCTCATATGAACTATAAACTACATCATGCAACTCTGATATTTTACATGACTATACAAAAGCAAATGCAAAACTAATCACTAACCACACAAACATGACATATATAAACCAAAGAGAAAATGCCACCAAAACCCCTCTCCTCCCACCCCTCTCCTCTTCTAGAACAAAAATACACACACAATCCCAAAGAGGGGGAAAGAGGTAGAGCAGAGTAAAAAGAGAAAAATATCACATAGATAACTTCGTAAGAGAGAGAAAATACCTGCCAGACATCAACAGGTTTTAATAGCCAAGATGTCCACCAGTCCCAAGGTTTAAGGGGGCCAAGAGTATAGTGAATAACGTGCAGTTCACTCTCATCTACCATCCACTACATACATAATGCATACAGATTATGAACATTTAAGTGGAAAAGTAACTGCAAAATAAAAATTAAACATATAACAAGAATTTCCTGTCTAGTCCTTGCTCTATTAAACATAATGGATAAAAACAAAGTAGAGAAATAGGGAATATCATTGCAATTTGAATAATGAAACTTCATTTGCAACAAGATTCCGCAGTTTAAGGATTCAAACTCATAATTTCTTATAGTTATGGGTTATGTAAGTGTATTCCTTTCACAAAAAGAAAAAAGATGTATTTATCATTCCATGATAATTTACTATGTCAAACCTTATACCTTCAGTTATTATTTATATTTGTTATATGCCATAAGAGAAACAAGTGGTAAAATGAAACTAAGAACAAACAATTTGACAGCATTTCTGCCATTAGACTGATCTCTTAACTTGCTTTTACACACAAAGATAATTCTAGAGAATGGTATCATTTGTAACTGAAAAATAGAGAAAGTTGAGAATGAAAAAGGAGAAATTTTCTGTATTCTACGTCATGAGTACAGAGGAGTATATATACAGATTTCTGCCTCCTAAGAATGGAAACTAACAGCTGATTTACAGCCTACAATTAATCCCATCAAATCCCTTAATTACAGCACTATATCAAATCCCGTAATTACTACAAATCCTATCAAATCCCTTAATTACAGCATTATATCAATAGCTAGCATTCTAACAGTAACAGTCAAAGTCAAATATTTTAACTAGTCATCATCACAACATATAAATCATCTTAATATCTAAAATTCTAATACCTTATTTGCAAGCATGTAAAGTCCGACATCTGCATTGTATAGAGTAGAGAGACGCTCCATATCAGGAACAGGTCTAGAATTCAAGGCCTCCAAGGGTAAATTTGGCTCAAAAACATGTGCATTGGGAAAATCAGAGTAATATGAATTCAAAAAGCCCTGATCTCCTGGCAAATAAACTAAAAATCAGGGAGCGAAAAAATTGAACATAGAATCAATTAGAACACCAACTATCTTGCAATTGCAGATAACATGGTCAATGAAAAATACAAACTCTGAATCCATACAGAGCTGCCAAATTTTGAATGCAAAGACAACTTTAAAGACATGGGAATCTGAAAGTTATAAGCATTTTTGTGATATTTGCATTACTTATGAGATAACTAGTCATACTCGAATACCAAGGATACACTCACAACTACCATTACTCACATATATCTATAAGAATATCTAAGCATCACAATAATATTTTGCAATTCGGTTTATTCCGAGGTGAATATGCTTGGCATTGCCAACAATGAAACGGCCATTACTTACAGTTGACCCATATTTTCCCATTAACATTAATTAGATAAGGAATTCACAGCTTCCCATACTTCTAAATTTTGCCAGAAAAATTTTAATTTTTTTGTAAATGAAGCACATAAATATCTAAAGATTAAAGTAACCAATTAGCAAATAGAGATCCCAAGCCCATTTACATTAATGAGAACAGTGCAATTGAGGACATAATAAGACACTGGATTAAAATTGTAGTAATGCACAAAGGACTTCTTTACCTCCAGTGTAAGAATGCAATGTATTCACTTTGGTCATCATGTCGTTGAAAACCGTTGCTGATGGTTCCACTACCATGACTCCTGAATTAAGTCTCTCCGAATGCTTCAAGTTAGCACAGAATTTCCCACATTTGAAAAGATCCTCGATGTTCTTGACAACAATTGTGTCCGCATCAAGGTATACAACTGCATTAAACACGTCTCAATGATTCTGACATGAAAAGTAGGATTTCTCTAAAGCAAAAATCACTGAAGTCATAAAGCTCAGTTTTTGTTGCTGAAAGAACAAGAAAAAAGCCAAGTACCAAACAATCTAAAGCTTAGATTTGTCATCATATAGCCTAGAAGAATACGAATGCAACAAATTCATCTTCTATCTATCTATTTCTAATTTCAATACAACAAAATATCTCATGCTATTAATCTTCCACTAATAGTAAAATTCAAACTTACCCCAGCATCGTCATTATTAAAATGCATTACACAAAACTTTTGACCAATCTAATGCATTACATAATATAAGAGATTTTGGATGCAACAATACCTTTCTTATAGTTAGTCATATTGAAAATCTTAAGCTTGGTGTAGACACCCCAAAACCTCTTTGGACGTACTTGATTTGGATTCGCCAATAAACTTATCTTCTCCACTTTCCACCCATCTGCCTGCACGATTCTCAAACCAAATGAAGGGTAGAAAAGTTAAATAAACAAGTAATATGTTTCTAAGAAAAATTCCAACCTTTTAGCCACCCAACTGTTTACAGAAATATGAAACATTGTCAACCCTATAAGACAACATTAAAGAGAAACGCAGGTACATATAGAAGCTAGAAACCAAGTAATATGCTAAAGTAATCAAAATTTGAACTTCTTCAATTCAAACGCATATAAAGATACGGCATTGCAAAATATTAAGAAATTCTATTAATTCAATTATAAGGGTAGAAAAAGGTAAACCCAATAATATTCCTAAAAGGAAAAAAATGAATTCAGTAACTTTCCTTAATTATGTGCAATTTCGTTCTTGATTGAAAGAAAAAGGTCAAACTCCGATTCAGCTCCCTATAAAAGCAAAAAGATTCAATATTTGGTTTGTTTGTTTACCCGGAGAAGCTTCTCGGCATAACCAGAGACACCATCAGAGACCAAAACGACCATGTCTTTAGTGGATCCAGTATCGCGTATTGATTTTCCCAAAACCCTAACCCCCAATAGAAACTCATCGCCATATAACAGCGTCACGTAGGCCTGGTCCTTCGATTGCGATCCGAACGTAGCTCGAAATTGAATCGAAAGCAATACTATTAGTAACCAAGTGAAAAAATTTAAGTTCAATTTCATTATAAACGAAGATTTTCCCCGGAAAATAAATATAATTTTCTGGAGAAAAATTTTGGGATTGAGCTTACTGTATTTTATTATCTTTTGAAATTTTTTTTTGAAGAGCCGAAGGCGTTTGAAGTTTTTGAATTTTCTTCGTCTTTAACAATGCGTTTGTTTGTACGTTTCATTTTGACTGTTGCCCACTTTCGTTGATTGTCGTTTTGGAAATGTGAGTTTAGGATCTCCTGCTGCCAGATGTAGGCAGGAACTCTGGGCACAACAACCAGCGAACGCCACGTTTAGGGAAACCGGATTTCGTTTTTGAATTTTTTTTCCGAATCTGGAAGCAGACTCACAACCTTGATTTATGGTTTCAATTATTACCCGTTAATATCTTAAAAGAGTTGTATCTCATGTTATATTTTATTGGGTAGAAGCCAGATGTGTGCATTATATTTGTTACAGGTAGAGAATTAGGGTTTGATGGGGGCACCGCATAGGTAAATGATCATTCAAGTTAATACTACTCATTAGAAGAATATTTCATTCTTGAGATGGAACCTTTCATATCTTGTATACATAGAAAGTTCCAAGTGGTCGATTGTTTTTCTTTTTCTTTTTCTTTTCTTAGTCTCATAATATGCAGAGATTCGAATTCTGCCAAATCAAGACCATGTTCTTTGATAACCATTCAGATTCAAAATGGCAAACTTATCTTTTTTGGAAACAGGTTAATGCTTGGAGTTAAGTTTTATGTTTGATTGAATTATCCGGTTAGAGGATTCTCATAATTCAAAGAAAAATATGCGAAAATACCGAACTTTTTAAATTAATTTTTTAAAATAATTATATCAAAAAAATATTAATTAAAATATCTAAAAATATATTTTTTGAACGATTTTATCTTTAAAAATTAATGTTTTTTGTTATGTTCAAAAGTACATTTTCGAATAAGATATACTTATATTCGAAAGTGAGTATTTTTTTGTCGTGTTCGAAAGTATACTTTTGAATATGAATAAAATCATCTAAAAAACAAATTTTTGGATATTTTCATTAATATTTTTTTAATATAATTATTTTAAAAAATTAATTTAAAAAGTTCGGTATTTTCGTCTATTTCCATAATTCAAATAGGTTCTTTTTTGTGTATTGTCATTAACTTCCCGTAATTATTTGAATGATGAGATACAATGATAGTACCAAATGATGCTTTATTTACAAGGCTTGTGTTTAAGTACTTTTTAGAAGTAATAATCGGCAAAAGCAATAGTTATATAATCCACAGCGGATTAAATAATTAAACAGAAAGCTGACGAAGTGATTTTCTTTTTTCCAATATTTTCAAACTATACGAGTGTTTTAGTAATTTTTAATTTTTAAAAAAATATTATTACATAAATATAAATCAAATTATTCTCAATTCTAATGGATTCATTTTATCATAAAATGATCAAGAATACTATGTTTGATGCAAGAATATTATATCAAATCAAACAACATACTGCTTGATGCAAATCTTGAAGCAAGCATAGCAAATTTTGGGCTGGCAAGAATGATGAACATAAGAACGAGAATGTTTCAATGGTAGCCGGATCTTACGGTTATATTACACCTGGTAAGTTGCATCAATTTTTCAGAATGATGCCTTGTTTTAGTTGCATTAACATGAAACAAATGGATCAAATTCTAACCACAAATTTCTTTTGACAGAGTATGGATACTCTTTGAAGGTTGACAAGAAAAGTCATACATATTGTTTTGGAGTAGTACTTACTGGAGCTTCTGACTTGTAAAATGCCTCTAATCCCTGAATTTGGGAAATCGACAGATACTGTGGAGTGGATTCATAGGAAGATTAAGATTAACAGAACCCTTGCAGAAGCATTGGCTCCGACCATTTCAGGTCAATACAAAAATGTTCAAGAAGAGATGCTTCTTGTCCTTTGAATCGCACTTCTTTGCACTGCTAAACTTCCCAAGGACAGACCATCCATGAGAGATGTAATTACAAAGCCTAGAGAGGCAAAGCCAAGAAGGAAAATTGTCTTGTCACAACGGAGGACATGATCTTAGCAAAAAGAGGCAAATCTTCGGCAACTCACCCGTCGTAGGACTTCTGTAGAAACAATTTGTCACGGATGCTGTATGTTTTCTGTAAATTTTTTCAGGCAACTAGTTTGTACCATTAGTCAGTAGCAAGTATTCAAGGGGATGATTGTTCATATAAATATTGACCCATCTGAAAATCTGTAAGCTTCGGAGTTTACTACTTTTGTGCTTTAACCGAGCTATGATTACTTTGTTCTTTAGCTTCCGAACAATCTATTGGGGGATTGTCATTAGGTCTTATGTTTTGGATCCTGCAAGAGTTCAATAGCAGAGATTATTCTTTGTTTTCATACATCATCTCTAAGTCTATTTGGATAAAATTCTTTAAAAAAAATTCTAAAAACATAGAGGACTGAACACGGGAAGAAAAGGATTTCATACATCATCTCTAAGTCTATTTGGATAAAATTCTTTAAAAAAAATTCTAAAAACATAGAGGATTGAACACGGGAAGAAAAGGATTCTTATGCATTTACCTTTCATATTATTAATTCAACCTTTGAAAAGTACATGGAAGAAAGAATATAAACTCACAAGTTACAACATGATATATAATTAATGGTTGAGAAGGAAAAAAAATTGAGCCTCTTCTCAACCCAGAAAACCTCCCTATACAACTTTAGAACACTACATTTGTAATGCTCAAAAGGAGAAGAAAATTCTTAAAAGTCTGCAACTCAATTGTGTGAGAAGCTATATTACACCCACAGACAGACCAGCAAAGCTCATAGGAGAAGTGAGGGCCTTCACCTCCTCCTCTGAAGCTATTAGTGTCAGACGCTCAGAGCTACATGTTTCCTTGATCCTAGTTTGCCACATTTAAGAGAGGAGTTCCTGATGCGTTCCCATTATCAAGGAAGCTACTAGAGAAAGGCTGAAAATTCATTAAGCAAAAGAGGCAGAGTCAATAAATGAAAAAGAAGATCAATTTAAAATTAACTACTTTAGTTGAGTAACTGTAAACAGAAATAGTGACCTGGAATAAGTATATGGAAGTTTGCATTAACTTCTAAGTCATGTGCATGTATACTCAAAATTTAAATGCAAAGACAGACATATTATTTGCAAATACCAAGAGTATTTTAAAGTTAAGCAAATATATATAATCCTCCAACTATAGAAGCAATATCAAACCGAAATGTACTGCTTTTCTGAATTTTCTAATTCTTTTACCACATTTCTTTAATTCTTATATTGTTTATTCACTTTAACTACACTTGGAAAGATTAAGTAGAAAAACAATGCAAAGATATTAGTTTTTGTTACATCTATGTGCTACTAAGAGAATGTAATCTAAAACTGTAGTATTTTTCTTCTTTTTTGATCCTTTTAAAAAGGATCGACCAAGTAAAAAATTACCATATATCTGTAATTGTCAGTTAAACCTATTATGATAACTAAAATTTTACACCACAGGTATACCTATTATGATAACTAAAATTTTATACCACTGGTATTGAATGATAAACACATGAATGGCAAGAATGTACCTCTGTTATCAACTTTTGAGAGGAAAAAAGGTCTCTGTTATCAACTTTTGAGAGGAAAAAAGGTTCTTTCTCTCGAATACCACCATTATCATCCATTATTCTTTCCAAATCCTGCAAAGGAAACGAATAATCAATCAACAAATCAGAAAACCATATAAAATGTTACTTGTAATTCCCAGAAATGCAAGAAAAAGAGCCAACCATCATCCATAGGGGGCACAAACTCAAGAACCAAATGAGCCATCCAAATACCAACACCTCTTTGTTATATAAATCAAAAAAACAAAATGCATGGCAGAGCATAAGATACCTATGATTTCATGGAAATATCAATATCATTATTTACAGACTTCTCAAAACTATTGGGAAAGGTTTAAAGGTAAACTAAAATAATTGAATAGGATTAACACCACAATCAATAAAAGCAAGTCAAATTCAGAAGCAATCTATAACATCCATCAATTTAAATATTTATAATACAGTAGCTGTTACCTTTTCCATCAAGATTTCGAATTCAAGCAATTCCTCAACAATCTTTTCAAGAACTTTACGATTTTTCTGAAGCATTTCACTTGCTTTGCAATAAGCTAAATCATACATCTGAAAAAATCAATGCGCCAATTACAGAAAATTCACGAGTGAATCTCATACCGATTTATAATAACCTATAATTGTGCTCACTGGTGTTTAGCTCATTTATCAGAAAATATTGACGTACCTTCTCTACTTTGGTGGCCATCTCATACTCATAGTTGTTCCCCATGCTCATAGCTGCAACCTATGTCAAAAATAAAAACATTTAACATAACCAGTCACTAAAGAATCATACTTATTAAGTCCATATATCAGATCAAAAATATCTGACAGAAACTTTAAGCTTTAGTAGCGTCAAACAACTATACATTTTGTACAAATCTGTTTTAATAATTCTACAGATAAAACAACAAATACATGTGAGCATGTGTCTCCAAGTGAGAATAATACATACTAGCAGGTTACCTACAAACATATTAGAATGTAACAATGATCTAGGTAGAACTCCATCTCTTTGTCAAATGGCTTTATATTATTAATAATTACAGGAGAATACCTCATTACTACTGTAGTAAATTGCAGGACTGTCATCAGGCCCCCACCCATACTGCAGCACCGTCCGTGTGGCTATTTGCAATAAGTTGTAAATAAGTAATCATGCAGTTAGCTTGAATAGAAATTCTACGAGTTTTCCTTCACAATGAACAGGATGATACAAACCTCCTGAGCCTGCATTAATTCTGAAGAAGAAAGAATATTTTCTTCACCAAAAGGAAGCAGCAGTTGGGCTGCGATATATGAACCAAAGCAAAATACAAGCTTCTTCTCAAGATATGATCTTGATTCTGCATTTCCAAGCATTGAACCTTCATTTTTGGCCTTCATAATTTTTGTGCATCCAATTCCCTGAAAAGGAGCAACAATTCATCATTTCTCCTCCATATATATAATTCCCAAAATAAATTGATTGGCTCATGTCTCCACCAAACAGATAACTGGGACAGTTTTATGATTATTACTGGTTTCTTAAAGTAAAATAAAACTCACTGGCACATATATGAGTGCCATCAGAAAGAGAATTAGACAAATGCAATAAAACACATTTAATACAAGCCTTGGTTCCATTCAGCTAGGCTATAACTTGAACAGCATGCTCAACTGAAAATTATATTTCCAGTGAGTTGAAACCTCACAAATAGCCTTGGAATGGTTGTTTGAACTCCTCTATAAATACTTTTGAGAATAAAAAACATTGAGTAGGCTGGAGATGTGTAATTTCAAGAGATGTAGACGACTAACCTGCCAAGAACATGGCTCAAGCCATATCTTATCTACAACATCAAAGTTTGGTAATAGAAGTGCTATGAGGCGGCGACCACCAGCCCAAACAGCATGTGGGAACTTTGTCTCCCTTGTCCACTGGCAAAAAACTCCGATTAACTCAGATTTCCGTAGCAACACAGAAAATATTTTCTTTGCATGTAAAATGCTAGCATTCTCATACAAACAGAAAAGTTGTATGCCTGGTACAAACATATAAATCTTTTCTCACTTAGACATGAAATTAAATTACCAGGTCTTGAAGTTTACAGCAAAGAATTGATAGATAACAAGTTGGTGTCTAAAAATTTTATCTAAAAAACAAATAGTAATAATCAGAATAAACATCGTTAATTTTGCCATAGCACCAGAGTCAAATATACAAATTAAGAAAAGGGAAAAATAAAAAATAAACAGAAAGCAGAAACTTAAAGACAGCAGATTGAAGAAGCATCATAGCAATAGTCTATCTACTTGTAACTTTTAACAGAAGAATAGTTTCTTACGTCCAGTGGAGGACTTAGAAGCTCTATTCCATTGCTTATCTGACCATACGGTTCCATAAGATCAACCACATTTTGCAGATCCTCTTTAGTCAATGTTAATCCAAGATGATCCACTAGCATTCTACTTATCTTCTTCACAATTTTGCTTTTCCGAACCCATTTGGGAACAACACTGCTGAATGTCTACAGAAACAAATAATAATTATAAAAGTGAAAAATGTGCAAAGCTTATTATTTCGGAAATAAAACTTCTAAGCACTAGTACTTAATGAAAATTAGCACCATAAATCTTTAGGCAAACAAGAACTTCACCAGGCAGATTTAGTGAATTTTTCTTGTAACATGTGGCAAGAGTTGATTCAGAATTATATTTGTCTGGTGAGATGCCATGTCAGATCCCATATTGCTAGCGAGAGCAAACTTGTGACAGCCTATGTGCCCAAAGCAGACAATATCTACTTAGTTGTTAGACACTATTACATTTGGTATCGGAGCGGCCTGCGACATAATATATAGATGTTTTGTAATAATTGTAATCATTTCAAGCCCCCTCACTAGAATGTAAGTCCAAAGGGGGGTAGAAATTGTCACATTCCACTTCACTAGCAAAAGTGAGCTTAGCTTGGGCTAGGTCATAGGCTTCAGGCTCTCCTAAGTAAGTAGATGCATTTTGCGTGGCAAAGCCAAAGCGCAAACCATGAAAAACTATGTCCCCAAAGTAGACAATGTTGCCACTACATGCCACACTATTTGAATGTGTTATTCCTCACACTCTTTGATGGGACTTCTAAAATCACAATGACTCCCACAAAACCCAGAACAAGGTTAGGTCCATTATCGGCCTTTCCTTCTTTTGCTATATGCTTTTTCTTTGCTACAACTACAATTCTAGGAATTCACAATCCATTTGCTATTCTCTGGTTTATGCCACTAAATTCAACCAAATAGTGAATCTTGGTAAAATAACCATAAAACAATGGTATCTACTATTTCTTACCGCAAACCAACTACAATAACTCAAAAGTTCATCTGTATCAGGAAATTTGCTTCTGAAAGCACTGCCTTCCAAAGCCACAGGAACAAGTTTGAGTTCTATTGGGCATAAAAGAGTTGTCTTCGCAGCAACCTGAAGTCATAGAATGTCAACACCAAGATAATATTAGTACAGATTAAAATTGGAAAACATAGTCATAACTATAAAAGGAGAGCACAGGACAAGGAGGAGGATTGGCATACAATAATAATTGAGAATACTATAACTACTTTATAAGTAAATTAGTAATAGCACTATAATGGGAAACTTACATATTCCATAGACAACTTACAGAATGATAATTAGTGATGAACATGACTTCTAGAAATCACAGGCAACCAAAAACCACATGATTTTAAAAAAAAAATTCAACATAGCATAGTGTTTACGTTATTTGACAGACATGAAATGATTGAACAGATCACCAAAACATCAAAGAGCGTAAAAAAATCTTTTCTTTCACTTTTTTTTTTCTAGAGATAGGAAACTGAATTGCATTGCTATAAAAAGATTTACAAAAGGTATACAGGACTCCCACTGGTGCCAACAATTCAGATCATACTGATAATTTACAAGCAAACTGAGGAGGAATTACCTTTCTCCAGTCTACTAAATCAATGATTTCCTCATCCATGGTTTCTTTAGCAGCAATACGCAATATTCTTTCCCGTTCTATTTGTGTTGGTCTTTGAAGATGAAATACTCTATCCATTCGACCAGGACGCTGCAATGCCTCATCAATTTGCTTGATATTTCTAGTAGTAGCCATAAAAACAACCCCATCTTGTTTCTCAAAGCTGCAAAAAGTCCATTACAAATTGGGAGGGAAATTATAAAGACTACTATCAATATTCATACACAATCCTATCCCCAGATGAAAAGTGGATATTCAAAAGTATAATTATATAACTAATGAAACATTTTACGCATCCAATATCCATTTGAACAGATTGAAAGTTGAACCTAATTTAAGAAACAATCCTTACATTCCTATTTAAGAGACAATAGTTAAATCCAAATCTAAGAAAACAATAGTTAAATCAAAATCTAAGAAACAATGATCTCTGTTATCATCAGTTTGGGGAGTGAAAAAGTTTGTAAAGCCACTCATAGCTTGAAAACAGCAAATCTGTTGAGGGAAAAAGAAAGGCAATTTTGGAGCATCATCAATATTAGGAAATCATAGCTGTGACAAGTACACTGTGAAAATTACGGCAACCGGACAAAACAACAAGAGTGGATTCGTTAATACGGCAAAATGAGAAGCAACTGGGACATGTGTAAACAGCATGTCCTAAATGTTTTAAGCATTACAAGGACACAAAACATTCACAAGAGATGTGCAGAGACAGGATTTGCAAACTACCTTCAATAAGGGGAAAACAGAAAGCCCATTTGTGATACAAGAGCTCTGTGATGCAGTAGAAAATTTTTGATATTATAAACTTGTTACTAATAACCACTAAAAATTTTCCTGTGTTAATCATAATTTTGTCTTTATATTGTTTGATCAACTCACACCAGTGTGAAATTTTACATAAATAACTTGCTTATTATCATCATTAAAGAAAGAATGCAATACGCAATAAAGTATGACCTAACAAGATGCAATGCATTTGTAAGAAAGCAAAAATATAGGAAATGACATAAAATTCGAAAATGAAAAAGAGAAAAACAGGAGAAAATTAGAACTCCGGTATGATGGGCCGTATACAATTATTTTGTCAGGATAGGTCTTATACTTCATTAATATATAAAATCATGGAATGTTAAACAATTTTGTTAAGGTTGTAGTATCAGTAAACAAATGGGAACAAGAGAATTACCCATCAAGTTCCACAAGAAGTTGATTAATAAAAGCCTCATGATCCTGTTGTTTAGTGTGAATAAATTGGCCACGGACCCCAGCAAAGAGATCAAAATCTTCCACAAATAGAATTACAGGTACCTATAAATTGTCTTATGCAAATCAGTTTTAAGTTTGATTCAATATAGCAGATAAGCTATAGGTACATTGTAGAACATACTTCAAAAAGAAAAAGGATGGCCAAAAGTTAAGAAACATTTAGCATAACTGAAAATGCAAATGACATCTGAAAGTAGCTTACCATATCAATACTGCATAACCAATGAAAAAAAAATGTTTATCATGGAGAATTCTCTATCCAAACACAGACTTATGACTTAGATTGACCTATAGGTATGGTTAAAATTTACCGACCTGAAAACATGAGGCCAATGTATAAGAGACTCCTATTGATGAAAAATGCATCAGATATGCAGATTCAACATTCAAGAAGAACAACCAGAAAGCAGAAAAAGGAAGAAAAAAAATTAGCAAACACACATTAAGACAAATTAAAAAAAAAATGCATAGGATATGTAGATTCAACATTCAAGAAGAACAAACAGAAAGCAGAAAAGAAAAAAAATTAACAAACACACATTAAGACACAAATCAACTATTCAAAAAATTCCATGCTCAAATGCAGTTAACAGCTAGCTTGCATTTTGAATTCCAGATTAGATGCATTAATCACTAACATCTTCTTTAAGAAAATTCTCACTGCAATTGGAGTTCAGTCAAATAAAAATTGAAACTGACTAAAGTTAACAACATAGCTCTTCATAATTTTGTTCAATTCCTTTCCAAAAAAAATTGTCTAATTTATAACTGAAAAAATAGAGAAAGTTGAGAATGAAAAGGAGAAATTTTCTGTATTTTTGGTCATGAGTACAGAGGAGTATATAT
>JAVXUL010000009.1:16288663-16311763 GCA_035590515.1 Trichilia minutiflora
TGGTTCGGAAAACGATGTTGATCATTTATGGAGACTTGAATTAATATATTTGATATATTAATTAATTAATAAATAAAGTTGTTTATTTATTAATTCTAATACAAAGTATTTATGTATACATATTTAACTAAATGTTATTTAAATATAAATGAATACTGGACTGATATTTGGCACAATTGTTGTTTTCCAAATATCATTATTTAATTAAATACTAATTGTTGGTATTTAATGCAATGGCCAATAATTTTTCTAATATTTATTGATTATAGTAATTGATAAATATTAATATTTGTTTTGTTATATATAAATATGTATATATATATATTTCATAATTGATATTATTATTATTTGTAATAATAATATTATATATATATATATATATATATATTTATATTTGTAAAGCTTAGATAATATTGTTTGTTTTCAACCAATTAAATGCCACCAAATGGTTTCCAAATGCATCATTTTAATTGGCTCCTTTGATTATGCATGCCACCTTGCCTTTTTTGGGTTTTGAATTCAATTTGAGCCAAGCCTTTTGTGGTTTACGTGGAGCCATTTTGAAGGGGCAAATGAATTGATTTGAGATCCAATTGAATAAATCAATTTTGGGGTGGCATTTTGTTGACTTACGGTTTACATAAAAAAAAGAAAAAGAAAACAAAAGTTTTTGGTTTTCCTTCTTCTTGAGCTCACGGATTGAGAGACCATTGAGCTTGTTTTTCCATTGTTACAAAACAAAGAAAAAGAAAAGGAGAAAGAGAGGAAAAGCTAACATAGATTGGCCATTGAACACAAAGGAAAAGTGGTTTCTTTTGTGCACAAAAACAAAGTCTCCACCACCATTAACATTTCCATCATCACAAAGCTAGGGTGTGGATACCCTTGGAAGCTTGGGGGAGACTTCAAGCTTGAGGATAGCACTCTTTGGTAACATAAACTCATCCTTTTTGTTATATTATCAAATGATGTTGCTATATGACTAAAAACATGCATAACTTGGACATAATAGATCCTAAGAATTTTTGAAATTTCCCTACACAATAGAGGAATGGCGTTTGATATTTGTATTTGTGTTTGTGACTGGATTTGGATTGCTCCCAAGATGCCTATGTACCCCCCTTTTTTCCTCTTTTCTCCTTCTCTTTCTTCTGGTTCTTCTTTTCAGTGGGGGGATCAAGCCACACGTAGTTCTTATTGAGGGGAGAGATGATACTTTTATAGGGGAGATGGTGATATGACAAATTAGGGTGGTAAGATGATAGGATGACAGTTCATAGGGTGGTTGTATTTAAGAGAGGGTAGGGGTCACACAATTGATTTGATAGGAAATGTGATGCAGGGGCTTCAAATCACCACCACTAATAATAATAATAATAATAATACAAATTTATATATAAATTCAAACACTTTTTTTTTTGTATATGCGAAAAATTCAAATCTATCTAAACAGGGATAAGTACTTAACAGTCGTCTAATTAACTTTTAAATTTAAAATAATAATAATAATAAATATACAAATTTATATATAAATTCAAACATTTTTTTAAATATGTGAAAAACTCTAATCTACCTAAACGTGAAAAATCCTAATCTACCTAAATAGGGATAAGCGTTTAGTAACTGTTATATTTGAAGAGATAATTCAAGTAAAACCCACGACTAAATCTTGTAGATGCGTCAATAAAAAGAATTCTGATGATTCAAAATCAAGACAGTCATTAAGCAAATCACATTAAATCTTTATTACCATAACTAAAATACCACCTTTAGGGGTTATGAATTCAAACACTTAATTATACATAAATTAATAAACATAATTATATTATCAAACAGGTCTTGTATTTTATTTTATAAAATAAAAGATAATAAATTACCTGACAATAATTTTTTATATTACTAATTATATCATCATTTTTCTAATATACAAAAAAAAAAAAAAATCATTTGACAATCTTTATGAGTAAAGGGTAAAAAATTCATATAATAAAATTTTTATTCCTTTGATATTATAAATATACTCTATGGCAAGACTCATAAGAAAAATTAAAACTTAATAATTTGCAATAAAATAAAATTTTAACAATACAATCATATTAATGTCACATATTCGTAAATCTTTAAAGAAAGATAAATAAAGATTTTTAAAAAAAAATCAAATTCTTTCTTCTATTCATTATTAATATTTTTCATAATTAAATAGAGTTTAGATAAAACTCAATAAATGAACAAATTTCTTTTTATTGATTACATTTTTTAACAAAATGATTCAGTCTAATTAATTAATTAATTAAAGTGAAAATTTCATAATTTTCTAAGGCATCATAAAATTTGTATTTTCCTATGCCATGGCCATGCCATCCAGTCCAGAGTTCCGTGAAGCCCCAATTCTTGTTATCCTAAAGAAGGAATCATTCATAAATTGCTGTCTTTGGCATAAAACTATGCGAGTGTTCCTTACTTTGCACCACAACAAACTTTCGTATTCTCATGATAAAAAAAATATGGGCAACAACATAAATAAATTAATATATATCAAAAGATATAATCGAGAAATTCTGTAAATGCACAGAATCCACCGTAATAATAAAATTTTAAAAATATTTTAACGTATCAAATTCACATGAGCCAAAGATCTAATTATGATTTTAAAAAACTGAATAGAAAAAAATAAGAAATTAAAATTATTTATGATACAATGAATAAATTAAAAATTAAAAATTATTTTGACAGTAAATTGCGTTGTTCTCGATGAATGTAAATACTGAAAATTTATAGTCATCCACTAAAAATTATTAATATAAATTTAAGAATATTGCAATTATAAATATTAATTAACTCTCTTATCTCCCTAATTCCTATCATTATTAATTAAGTCTTGATTATTAACTAAATTTATTAAAATTTATGATTAATTTTCATTTAACATCAAAAATAGCTAAGATATATCTATATATAGAGATATATATTTAATTATTTGTATTTATTTTTTAATACATAATTTATACTTCTCTTGTCATACTTCATATAAACTCTAAAACTATTTTATGGTGATCATTCATAAAAATATTAATATAATTAAAGAAAATAAACCATAACATCATAATTGAAAGAATTCAAACTAAATAAATTATTTAAAAAAACATAAAAATAATCTCTATTCAAGTATTAAATTCATCTTAATTAGAAATTTAGCAATTCATAACAAAATTCAAAACAATTGAATTAATTAAAACTATTCTTAAATCCCTAAAAAAAAAAAAGATGAAGTGAATTGGTTGGTGTTCTTCTCCCTTAGTCTTGCAATCTCTCCATTTTTGTCTGTAAAAAATCCTTTTATAAACCCTCTCTTAAATTAGGTCAATTCGCTTTCCAATTAAAACTCTCATTTCTTTTCTTTTTTGCATCAGAAGACATATCTTGAATCAAACTTATCAAGTTCAGACTTAATTTAAAACTCAACTCGTGATAGCACAGAACAAGTCTGGTCCCAAGTCCAGGGTCGGACTTGTTCAATCTTCATGATTTCGTTTACTCCAGTATGTATTGTAATCCCGGTCTAACATACTCTGACTTCCACTCCTTCAATTTGACCTTTAAAAATAATCAAATGCACCTGCAAAATATAAACTAATTTCAACGTGAAATCATATTGTTTAAAATAATAAATAAGTCCAATTCATTCAAAACAAAATGAAAAATGTCATCCAACATATAGCTCTACAATTTGGATTATCAAGATACTGATACATTTGTATATAATGCTCTTGAGAAACTTCCTCCATTTCCATTCCACTGTGAAAATGTCTCTTCCATGCATCTGCATGCCCATTACCATTAATAATAAAAGCTTTGGGTTCTTCTTTCTCACAACTAATAATCTGCTTATCTTTGCACATGGGTTCCAGACTCACCACCTCCATTTTTGGTTGAATTATTACCCTTTAGTATCTTTAAAAAGTTGTATCTCATTGTATATTTTATTGTGTAGAAGCCAGATGTGTGCATGTGAGTACTTGGAAATGAGCTGTAGATTATTATATTTATTGTAGGTAGAGAGGTAGGGTTTGGTGGGGGGCGCGCGCAGGCAAATGATTGTTCAAGTTATATTACTTTTGAGCAGAATATTTCATTCATAGGTTGGTAACCCTTCATCTTTTGTATAGAAAGTTCCAAGTTGTCAATTTTCTTTTTCTTTTTCTTAGTTCCATAACATGCAGAGATTCGAATTCTGCCAAATCATTATCATGTTCTATGGTAACCATTTAGATTCAGAATGACAAACTTTTTCCTTATTGAAAACAGGTTACTGCTTGGAGTTAGGTTTATATTTGATTGAATTCTTCGATTAGAGGATTCCCATAATTCAAATGGGTCCTTTTTGTGTATTATAATGAAGTTCACATAATTATTTGAATGATAAGATATAATTCCAAATGATGCTTTATCTGCAAGGCTTATGTTTAAGCACCTTTTTAGAAGTAATAATGGCCAAAAGCAATATTTAGATAATCCACAGCTATAATTAAAGAGAGCTGAAGAAGTGATTTTCCCTTTTCCAATATTTTCAAACTATATAAGAAGTGTTTTTGTCTTTTTTTTTTCATTATATTGTAATTTTTAATTTTTAAAGAAACATTGTTACGTAATAAGAGTACTAATCAGGAAAAAGAATGTCAGAATTTAATCCTAAAACAAACAGCATAATTTCGGTGGAAAAAAGGGGATAACTGCACGGAGACAAGTTCAGCTCCCCTATGATGTTAACAAATTGGAATAGGAGATAAAAATAATAAGAGTACTAATAAATTCCCAGTTTTTATCATCAATTTGGGTTGACCCTGATTAATAATTTAAAGGACAAACATAACCAACAATCAATTAAAACATATTCTCTCCATGTTTCAATGTCTGGGAGATTTGTAATAAGTCCAAAGCTTTACAGTCATTAAGTGCAGATTATTAGCTGGTGCAGATCCCAAGATCCCACGAATTCTCTCGTTAGACTAATCCGAGTAGCTGTTACTAATCTCAAGATATAGCTCATAACTATTCTTCTCTTTCATAGATCATGTTTCTTGCCACCTTCTAGCTTCCTTTGCTCCACAGAACCAGAAATGAGACTCTACTAAGGGGAAGAAACAATCTTAGAAGAATAGCGAAATGCACACCCACTTGCTGTTTCTCTACTGTTGCGTTGGTTTCTCTCTCATTTCTGCTGAGGGAGTTCAAAACATTCCAAATGATGAATTATCAACCTTGCTGTCGATAAAATCTGGTCTCGATGATTCATTGAATGCTCTTAAAGATTGGAAATTGCCCAGCATCCCGTCTGATGACAGATTTCTGCATTGTAACTGGACAGGAGTTTTGTGCAATTCCAGAGGATTTGTAGAGAATCTTGACCTCTCCAACATGAATCTCAACGGCAGTGTATCAGACAGCATTCAAAGCTTGGGTAGTCTTTCTTATCTGAACATTTCTGGCAATGCGTTTGCCTCATCTTTGCCAAAATCGTTAGCTAATCTTACTGCATTGAAGATTATTGATGTCAGTCAAAATAACTTCACTGGAAGCTTTCCAAGTGGTCTTGGAAAGGCCTCGGGATTGACTTCAGTGAACGCGTCAAGTAATAACTTCTTAGGCTTTCTCCCCGAGGATCTTGGCAATGCAACATCACTTGAGAGCTTGGATTTTCGAGGGAACTTTTTCGAAGGTTCCATTCCTACCTCATTCAAGCATTTGCAGAAATTGGAGTTTCTAGGACTTTCAGGGAATAATCTCACTGGAAAGATTCCACCAGAGCTTGGGCGGCTTTCTTCTTTAGAAACTATTATTCTTGGATACAATACGTTTGAAGGTGAAATCCCAGCAGAGTTTGGCAATCTCACCAACCTTCAATATCTTGACCTGGCGGTTGGCAGTTTCGGCGGTCAGATTCCACCAGCATTGGGTAGACTAAAACGGCTGACGACAGTTTACTTATATGAGAACAATTTTACAGGGAATATTCCACCAGAACTTGGCAATATTACATCACTAGTGTTTCTGGATCTTTCTGATAACCACATTTCAGGGGAGATACCAGTGGAGATAACTGAGCTGAAGAACTTGCAGCTCTTGAATTTGATGTACAATCAGCTGACTGGATTCATACCTGACAAGCTTGGTGAGTTGACCAAATTAGAGGTACTTGAGCTATGGAAGAATTCTTTAACAGGTTCTTTGCCGATGAAACTCGGGAAGAATTCACCCCTGCAGTGGTTAGATGTATCGTCCAACTCATTGACTGGTGAGATTCCACCAAGTTTGTGTGATTCTGGCAATCTTACTAAGCTCATTCTCTTCAACAATTCCTTTTCTGGTTCGTTCCCAACAAGTTTATTAGCTTGTAAATCATTAGTCCGTGTTCGAGTTCAAAACAACCTTATTTCTGGGGCAATTCCTGTTGGTTTGGGAAATCTGCCATTACTCCAAAGGCTGGAATTGGCAAACAACAATCTCACGGGCCAAATTCCAGAAGATATTTCTTTGTCTACTTCACTTTCTTTCATTGATGTTTCTTGGAATCACCTTGAATCACCTCTCCCATCCAGCATTCTCTCCATTCCTAATCTTCAAAACTTCATGGCTTCTCACAACAACTTGCAAGGCAGGATTCCAAACGAACTTCAAGACTGCCCATCACTCGCAGTTCTTGATCTTTCAAGCAACAGTCTCGCTGGACAAATCCCCGGGAGCATTGCCTCGTGTGAGAAGCTGGTGACTCTCAACCTTAGAAACAATCAGTTCGTTGGGGAAATTCCGAAAGCAATTGCAACAATGCCTACATTAGCCATTCTTGACTTGTCCCACAATTCTCTGGTTGGTAGCATCCCACAGAACTTTGGAGCCTCGCCGGCGTTGGAAATGCTCAACTTGTCTTACAACAAGCTAAAGGGTCCAGTTCCCTCAAATGGTATATTAGTGGTCATAAACCCTAACGAACTCATTGGCAATGCTGGTCTTTGTGATGGCGTTCTCCCACCATGTTCTCAAATATTTATAGCAAAATCAGGGCAGCCAAGGAAAATGCATATCAATCATGTCTTTATTGGATTTATCATCGGAGCTTTAGTGATATTATCTCTTGGCATTCTGACTTTTGCTGGGAAATCGGTATATAAAAGATGGTACTTGTATAACAGCTTCATTGATGATTTATTCAAAAAGAGCTGCAAAGAGTGGCCTTGGAGGCTGATAGCATTCCAGAGACTGAATTTCACCAGTAGTGAAATTCTAGCTTGTATGAAGGAATCAAATATTATCGGCATGGGCGGAACTGGGATCGTTTACAAGGCTGAAGTTCATCGTATTGTTGTTGCTGTTAAGAAGTTATGGAGGTCAGACAATGACATTGAAAATGGAGATGACTTATTCGGAGAGGTGAGTCTCCTGGGGAGGCTTCGACACAGGAATATCGTCAGGCTATTAGGTTATCTTCACAATGAAACAGATGTAATGATTGTATACGAGTATATGCCAAATGGGAATTTGGGAGCTGCTTTACACGGCAAAGAAGCCGGAAAATTGGTGGTGGACTGGGTTTCACGGTATAACATAGCTGTTGGCATTGCACAGGGTCTAAACTACCTCCACCATGATTGTCAACCGCCTGTTATCCACCGCGACATCAAATCAAACAACATACTGCTTGATGCAAACCTTGAAGCAAGGATAGCAGATTTTGGGCTGGCAAGAATGATGGGTCATAAGAATGAGACTCTTTCAATGGTAGCCGGATCTTACGGCTATATTGCACCCGGTAAGTTGTATCCATTTTAAAATGATGGCTTTCTTTTCTTTTAGTTGCATTAACATGAAACGAATGGATCAAATTCTAACCACAAATTTCTTTTGACAGAGTATGGATACACTTTGAAGGTTGATGAGAAGAGTGATGTATATAGTTTCGGGGTAGTACTTCTGGAGCTTCTGACTGGTAAAATGCCTCTAGACCCTGCATTTGGAGAATCAACAGATATTGTTGAATGGATTCAAAGGAAGATTAAGAGTAACAGAATCCTTGCAGAAGCACTGGATCCAAGCATTGCAGGCCAATGCAAACATGTTCAAGAAGAGATGCTTCTTGTCCTTCGAATTGCGTCTCTTTGCACTGCAAAACTCCCCAAGGACAGACCATCCATGAGGGATATAGTTACGATGCTAGGAGAGGCAAAGCCAAGAAGGAAAAGTGACTCTCACAATGGAGGACATAATCTTAGCAAAGAGAGGCAAATCTTCGGCAACTAACCTGTCGTAGGACTTCTGTAGGAACAATTTGTCAAGGATGCTACATGTTTTCTCCAAATCTTTTCCTGCAACTAGTTTGTGCCATTAGTTGCATGTATCCAAGGGGATGATTGTTCATATAAATATTGATTCATCTGAAAATAAGCAAGTTTCGGAGTTTATTATTTTTGTGATTTAACCCTGCTAAGATTCAAGCTATCGTTAACTTCAATAGAATCTATCTGGGTATTGTCATTAGTTCTTTTGTTTTGATCCTGCAAGATTACAATAACAGAGATTGTTCTTTGTTTTCGTCCATCATCTCAAAATCTATTGGATGGTTAAAAATACTTTAGATAATTTTTTTTTTTTTAAATTCTGAAAGCACATAGCTGAACACGGGAGGCAAAGGACTCTTATGCATTTACCTTTCATATTATTAATTCAACCTTTGAAAGTATAAGAATATATAAACTTACAATATGATTTATAATTAAGGTCGAGAAGGGAAAAAAATTGAACCTCTTCTCGACCCATGAAAAGGCCCTATACAACTGTAGTACACTACATTTGCAATGCTCAAAAAAGAAAATTCTTGAAAGTCTAACTCAATTATGAGAGAAGCTATACTTCACCCACAGACAGACCGGCTAAGTTCATAGGAGAAGTGAGGGTCCCTTCTCCGAAGCTAATAGTGTCAGAGGCTCAGAGTTGCATGTTTCCTTGACCCTAGTTTGCCGCATTTAAGAGGGGAGCTCCTGATGCCTTCCCATTATCAAGAAAGCTACTAGAAAATGGCTGAAAATTCATTAAGCAAAAGTGGCAGAGTCAATAAATGAAAAAGAAGGTCAATTTTGAATTAACTACTTTTAGTTTTGAGTAATGCGTAAATAGCAATAGTGACCTGGAATAAGTATATAGAAGTTGCATTAACTTCTAAGCCGGGTGCATGTACACTCTCAAATTTTAAATGCAAAGACTAAGAGATTATTTGCAAATATCAAGAGTATTTTAAAGTTGAGTAAATATACATAATCCTAACAACTATAGAAGCAATATCAAATCTACTCTCGAATTTTAAATGCAAAGACTTAAAAGATTATTTGCAAAAACCGAGAGTATTTTAAAGCCAAGCAAATAACATAATCCTCCAACAACTATAGAAGCAATATCAAACCAAAATGTATTGCTTTTCTTAATTTTCTCATTTTTCTACCACATTTCTTTAATTGTTATCTTGGTTGTCCGCCTAAAAAACTCTTGGAAACAGTAAGCAGAGAAACAGTGCACAGATTTTAATTTTTGTTAAAATCTACGTGCTACTAAGAGAATGTAATCTAAAAGTGTAGTATTTTTCTTCCTTTTTGATCTTTTCAGTTAGCTGCTACCAAGTCATAAAGTATTCTATATCTTTAGTTGTCAATTAAACCTATTATGACAAACCAAAATTTTATGCCACGGGTATTGAATGATAAATACATGAATGCCAAGAATGTACCTCTCTGTAATCAACTTTTGAAAGGAAAAAAGGTTCTTTCTCTCGAATACCACCATTATCATCCATCATCCTTTCCAAATCCTGCGAAAGAAATGGATAATCAATCAATAAAATCAGATAACCATATAAAATGTTAACTCGTAATTCCCAGATATGCAAGAAACAGAGTCAACAATCATTCATAAGGGGCACAAACTCAGAACCAAATGAGCCAGCCAAATACCAACACCTCTTTTTTTTTTAATATAAATTTACCAAAATTAAAAAAAAAAAAAAAAAAAATACATGGCAAACCATAAGGTGCCTACGACTTCATTGAAACACCAATATCATTATTTTCAGTCTTCTCAAAACTATTGAGAAAAGTATCAAGAGAAACTAAAATAATCGAATTGGGTTAACAACACAATCAATAAAAATCGAGTTAAATTCAGAAGCAATATATAACATCTACTTCTGATATAGTAGCTGTTACCTTTCCCGTCAAGATTTCGAATTCAAGCAATTCTTCAACAATCTTTTCAAGAACTTTATGATTTCTCTGAAGCATCTCCCTTGCTCTGCAGTAAGCTAAATCATACATCTGCGAAAATCAAAGCACCAATTACAGAAAGTTCATGAGCAAATCTCATACTAATTTATAATAACCTATGATCATGATCACTGGTGTTTAGCTCATTTATCAGAAACAACTGGCATACCTTTTCTACTTTAGTGGCCATCTCGTACTCATGGTTGTTCCCCATGCTCATAGCTGCAACCTATGCCAAAAATAAGAACATTTAACACAATCCGTTACTAAAGAGTCATACTGATTAAGTAAATATATCAGATCAAAAATATCTGACAACTACACTGTACATTTTGTACATATCTACTTTAATAATCCTACAGACAAAACAACAAATACATGTGAGCATGTGTCTCCAAGTGAAAATAATACAAACTTGCCGGTGACCTACAAACATATTAGGATGTAACAATGATCTAGGCAGAACTCCATCTGTTTATCAAATTGTTTTATATTATTAACAAATACAGGAGAATACCGCATTACTACTGTAGTAAATTGCAGGACTGTCATCAGGCCCCCATCCATACTGAAGCACCATCTGCGTGGCTATCTGCAATGAGTTGTAAATAAGTAATCATGCAGTCAGCTTGAGTAGAAATTTTACAAGTTTTCCTTCACAATAAACAGGATGATACAGACCTCCTGAGCCTGCATTAATTCTGAAGAAGAAAGAATATTTTCTTCACCAAAAGGAAGCAGCAGTTGGGCTGCAACATATGAACCGAAGCAAAATACAAGCTTCTTCTCAAGATATGATCTTGATTCTGCATTTCCAAGCATTGAACCTTCATTTTTGGCCTTTGTAATTTTTGTGCATCCAATTCCCTGAAAAGGAGCAACAATTCATCATTTCTCCTCCAAAATAATTTGATTGGCTCATATCTCCACCAAACAGATAATTGGGACAGTTTTTATGATTATCACTTGTTTTTGAGAGTAAAATCAAACTAACTAGCACATATATGAGTGCCATGAGAAAGAGAATTAGACAATTGACCCTGAATAAAAGACATTTAGTGCAAGCATTGGTTCCATTCAGCTGGACTGCAATTTGAACAGCATGCTCAACTGAAAATTAGATTTCCAGTAGTTGAAACCTCACAAACAGCATTGGAATGACGGTTGTTATAAATAGTTTTGAAAATAATAAACACTTGGTAGGCTGGAGGTGTATGATTTCAAGATATGTAGATGACTAACCTGCCAAGAACATGGCTCAAGCCATATATTCTCTACAACATCAAAGTTTGGCAACAGAAGTGCAATAAGGCCACGACCAGCAGCCCAAATAGCATGTGGGAACTTTGTCTCCCTTGTCCACTGGCAAAAAACTCCTATTAATTCAGATTTTCATAGCAACACAGAAAATATTTTCTTTGCAAGCGACACAGAATGCACATGCCTTGTACAAACATATACATCTTTTCTCACTTACAACATTAAATTAAATTACTAGGTCTTGAAGTTTACACCAGAACTGATAGATAATAAGTTGGTGTCTCAAAAATTTTATCCAAAAATCAAATAGCAATAATCAGAATAAACATAATTAAAATTTGCCATAGCGCCGGAGTCAAATTTACAAATTAAGAGAAGGGAAAAAGAAAAAATAAACAGAAAACATAAAACTTAATGAAACCAAATTGAAGAAGCATCATAGCAATAGGCTAGCTATTTATTTATAACTTTTAATGGAAGAATAGTTTCTTACGTCAATTGGAGGACTTAGAAGCTCTATTCCATTGCTTATCTGACCATATGGTTCCATAAGATCAACCACACTTTGCAGATCCTCTTTGGTCAATGTTAATCCAAGATGATCCACTAGCATTCTACTTATCTTCTTCACAATTTTGGTTTTCCGAACCCATTTGGGGATAACACCGCTGAATGTCTACAGAAACAGATAATAATTATAAAATGTGAAAATGTGCAAAGTTTTATTATTTTGTAAAATAGAACTTCTAAGAACTAGTATTCAATGACAATTAGCAACATTAACAGTACCATAAATCTTTAGGTGAACAAGAACTTCACCAGGCAGATTTAGAAAATTTATCTTGTAACATTTGGCAAGTGTTGATTCAGAATTATATTTGTCTGGTGAGATGTCATGTCACATCCTAAATTGCTAGCAAGATCAAGCCTGGGTCAGGTTATAAGCTTCAGTTATACTAACTAAGTAGACAAGCTTTGGGTTGTCGAGCTCAAGAGCAAACTTGCGATGGGCTATGTACCCAAAGCGGACAATATCTACTTAGTTGTTAGACACTATTACATTTGGTATCAGAGATGACCTGCGAGTATGGATGTTTGGGAAGTCTTATTGTTTGAAGCCCCTCATGAGAATGTGAAGTCCAAAGCGGGTGAAAATTGTCACACTCCACCTCACTAGAAAAAGTGAGATTAGCTTGGGCTAGGTTATAGGCTTCGGGGTTCTCCCAACTTAGTAAATGCATTTTGGGTTGCAAAGCCCAAGAACAAGCCTGCCCAAAGTAGGCAATATTGCCACTACATGCCACACTATTTGAACGTGCTATTCCTCAAGCTCTTTGAATGGACCTATAAAATCACAATGACTCCGACAAAACCCAGAAACCCAGTACAAGGTTCAGTCCATCTATTAGCTGTCTTTCTTTTTGCTATTTGCTTTCTCTTTGTTACGACTAAAATTCTAAGAATTCACACTCCATTTCCTATTCTCTGGTTTATTCCAATATATTCAACCAATTAGTGAATCTTGGTAAAATAACCATAAAACAATAGTATCTACTATTTCTTACCGCAAACCAACTACAATAACTCATAAGTTCATCCGTATCAAGAAATTTGCTTCTGAAAGCACTGCCTTCCAAAGCCACAGGAACAAGTTTGAGTTCTATGGGCCGTAAAAGAGTTGTCTTTTCAGCAACCTGCAGTCATAGAAGGTCAACACACCAAGATAGTATTAGTTCATATCAAAATTGAAAAACATAGTCATAACAATAAAAAGAGAGCAAAGGACAATGAGGAGGATTGGCGAACAATAATAATTGAGAAGATGATAACTACTTTATAAGTAAGATTAATAAATAGCACTATGATGGGAAACTTACATATTCCATAAACAACTTAAAGGATGATAATTAGTGATGAACACAACTTCTACAAATCACAGGCAACCAAAAACACATGATTAAAAATTTAAAAAAAAAAAACATCAACAACAACAACAACTCAACAAAACATAATGTTTATGTAATTTGTTTGACAGACATGACATGATTGAACAGATCAGCTAAACATCGAAGAGCATAAAAGCCTTTTCTTTTCTTTTCTTTTCTTTCTTTTCTTTTCTTTTCTTTTCCTAGAGATAGGAAACCGAATTGCTATAAAAAGATTTACAAAAGGTAGACAAGACTCCAACCGATGCCAAAAATTCAGATCATAATGATAATTTACAAGCAAACTAAGGATGAATTACCTTTCTCCAGTCTACTAAATCAACAATCTCCTCATCCATGGTTTCTTTAGCAGCAATACGCAATATCTTCTCCCTTTCTATTTGTGTTGGCCTTTGAAGATGAAATACTCTATCCATTCGACCAGGCCGCTGCAATGCCTCATCAATTTGCTTGATATTTCTAGTAGTAGCCATCAAAACAACCCCATCTTGTTTCTCAAAGCTGCAAAAAGTCCATTATGAATTGGGAGGGAAAATCAGACTTGTTTCATCATTATTCATACATAATGCAATCCTTAGTTCTAAAAGTAGGTAGCCAAAAGTATAAATATTATACAACTAATGAAACATTTTATGTACAATATCCATTGGTACAAGGTTGAACCTAATTTAAGAAACAATCATTACATCCCTGTTTAAGAAACAATAGTTAAACCCAAAACTAAGAAAAATGATCTCTGTTATCATCAGTTTGGTGAGTAAAAAAGTTTGTAAAGTCACCCATAGCGTGAAAACAGCAAGTCCGTTGACAGAGAAAAAAAAGTAGACAATTTTGGAGCATCATCAATATAGCTGTGATAACAAGTACAAGATGCAAGTTATGGTAACTGGACACGACAACAAAAGTGGATTCCTCTAATATGGCAAAATGAGAAGCAACTGGGATACATGTAAACAGCATATCCTAAATATTGTGAGCCTTACAAGGACCATGCATAAAACATTCACAAGAGATGTGCAGAGAGGATTTGCTAACTACCTTGAATCAGGGGAAAACAGAAAGACCATTTGTGATGCAAGAGCTGTGTGATGCAGTAGAAAATTTTTGATATTATAAACTTGTTAAAAATAACCACTAACAATTTACCTGTCTTAATCACATTTTTGTCTTTATATTGTTCAATCAGCTCACACCAGTGCAAAATTTTACACATATATTTTGTGTTTAGTATCATCACTAATGATAGAATATCAGTATGCAATACACAATAACGTATGACCTAATGAAGCACAAATGCATTGTAATAAAGCAAAAATATAGGACATAATGTGAAATTCGATAATGGAAAAGAGAAAAATAGTAGAAAATTTAGAACCCTCATTGAATGGGCCTTCTACACATTTTTGGAGGGGATAGGTCTTATACTTCATTAACATATTACATCAAGGAAAGTTAAGCAATTTTGTTAAGGTTGTAGTATCAGTAAACAAATGGGAATAAGAGAATTACCCATCAAGTTCCACAAGAAGTTGATTAATAAAGGCCTCATGATCCTGCTGTTTAGTGTGAATAAATTGGCCACGGACACCAGCAAAGAGATCAAAATCCTCCACGAATAGAATAACAGGTGCCTATAAATTGCCCTATGCAAGTTAGTTTTAAGTTTGATTCAACATAGCCGATTAGTTATAGGTACATAGGTACATACATACATACGTATGACAGACTATTAATGAAGAATGCATAAAATATGTAGATTCAATGTCCAAGAAGAACAACCAGAGAACAGAAAAGGAAAAAATGAATTAGCAAGCACACATTAAGACACAAACCAACTCTTCAAAAAATTCCATGCTCAAATGCAGTTAACAGCTAGCTTGCATTTTGAATTCCAAATATGATACATTAATGACTAACATTTTCTTTAACAAAATCCTCACTTCAATTGGAGTTTGGAATATAAAAACTGAAATTAACTAAAGTTAACAACATTGCTCTTCATAATTTTGTCTAACTTATACCCATTAGAGAGCATTTCAGTTTGGTCCCAGATATCTTGGCTTTAAGCAAAAGAGATCACGTAAATACTTAATTTCTAATTTCAAAATTCAGCTGGAACATAAAACCAGTGAAAATAAAAAATAACGCTAATACATACCAAATCCCTTGCTGTTTGAAACAGTTCCCTAACATTCGATGCACTTTGGCCAACCCATAGTCCAGCTTCCAACTCTTGGGCTTTAACATTGACAACAGGCACCCTAGCTTCTGCAGCTATTGCCAAAGCTAGAGATGTCTTTCCAGTTCCTCTCTCACCTACAATAAGAACTCCCTGCAATATACAATGAGCTGCCTCAAAAATACAGTACCACGCAACATAAATGAAATCTAAATAAATTACTTTATGTGAGAGGTAAAATAAATTACTCCAAAACATGCATGAGGTATACAGTGTAAGTTACAGGCTGAACTGACACTAAAACAAAACTTTATGTGAGACCACTGCAGTAGATTACACAAATCTTCTAGATCCTGTTCTTTGAGTCAAAATAAAAGATGCAAGGACAGAGATCAAAATATAATAAAACAAATGCAATATATAATTAGGTAAACAAAACATAAACATATTAATTGGTATATATTATCTTCAGAATGGCATACCCGAGGTGCACGTGCACCCATTTCTTGAAATGCACTAGGATTCTGTAGAAATGCCACAACTTCATTGATTTCCTCTCTCATAGACTCAATACTAGCAAAGTCCTTCAGTGGGATTGGAGGATTCTTCACCCTCTGCAGACCAGAAATGAATTCTTAAATCCATTTCTTAAAACAATTTTAACTTTAAATCCAGAAGAACTTTAAAGTGTCTATGAACCTTCATTCGGTCAAAAGCAGTTCTTATGGGATCAATGCCAGCCTTTTTCTTTTGTTTGATTTTTCGTACCCTATAATTCAAATAGGCTTCTGCAACATAGAAACAAATTTTATATACAATCAGCTGCACCTAAATATGACTAGTCAATAGAAAAAGCACTATGGTGCAATTAAGTTAACAATGAACATAAAGATTTGCTATAGCAAGACACGACAGGATCCAACCTTATTGGCCTATTCATCACATGGTCATTGACATGAGCACAAACACAAGAATCAATGATTGAAATAGTCTCCAGAGAAAAAACCAATAATAATAAAAGAAACAAAGTAGTACCACTCTGCCCAATTTCCGCAAGTTTGGATCTCTACGCAAAGGTCCAAAACCAAGAAGTCTTGGAATTTTTCTCCTCATGAATCGCAACACATGAAATACAACAAATCCATATATAGCTGTTCTGATGAGGAACCAAAGAAACCATGAAAACTCATCTGTCTTTCTAGCGTTAAAATTAATTTCTGCTTCAGATTGCCATTTAAGGTACCATGTTGTCCCAGTAGACTGATCCATATAAGCAGGCCATGCCATACCCAACTCCAATCTTACCTGTAATTTAGTGGCAACAATAATCAGAAAGAAATAATGCCCCCCAAAAAAAAGAATAAGCAGCGGAAGAAGATCAGAAGTGTCCAATGAGCAAGTGGAAGATTATGAGCAGAAAAAATTAATACCGAGTAAGGAACAATAGCTTCAAGGAAAGGAAACACGATCATCATCAAAATGTCATCATTTATATTCCTAATTTGCTCCAAAATCCAAGTTGTCGCAACTGATACACTTTGTGTCTTCAGCAACCCATTAAAGCATTGATGTGCCAGCCTCACTGTCAACAGAAACTGTTGATGCAAATCCAACTCTGAGAAAGGAATCCACATCAGGTGAACTGCAGTTGGTATACCACAGGCAAGCATTTTCATGTACAGCCCATCAAAACCACCAAAATCCTCAAATAGCATTTCAAATTCCTGGAGCAACAATCGCACAATCAGAATCATAACAAGATGTAACATAAAGAATTATAAAGAAGATAATAGTGTAACCTTAAGATCAACATAAAATTCTTTGTCATCCCCTTTGAGTGTAAGATACATGGCACCCCAATCATGCCTGATTCGAGCATTCTCTACTAGCTTTTTGGAAACAGTATAAGGTACAGCCATCGGATCAATTTCCCACCTACTTTTCTCTTCGTTGTACCATGTCTTTGAGACCACTCGATCCCGATCAAGAAGAATGCGCTCCTGGAATGAAAAGTTATCAGATAATCAACAAGTGAAACCACCAAAAGGAACACATCAGATATCAGACAAATGACAGACATTAACATAAACTGAAAACATTTTTATGGAAAAAGCAAAAATAGTGCTGAATAGATAATACTGTAGAAATGTATAAAGACAGTAAATATCAGAGCAGAAGGCTTCTGACACCGATGTGCTTTGATAAACACACAAGAAATTGCTCAACAGCAAGATCAAATCTCAAGACAGGTGAATATTGATTGCACAGAATTGATGCATTCCAGATATGTAATTAAAAAGGATAAATAAATAAAGAACACTCACACATATATATGGAGAGAGAGAGAGAGAGAGAGAGAGAGAGAGAGAGAGATGTAACTAAATGCAGTGTCCAACAAAATCTATAATTTGGAAACAAAAAAGCAAACCAAAAAAAAAATTGACACTTATGCTATGAAGCACATCGTTACTAACTGCATCATCTAAAGAAGCCAAAGCAATTACATGCTTCGTAATATTCTACACAAAGATACCTAAAACAACCATGAACACAACTTATCAAAAGAATTTATAAAATTGTGAACACTTAACATAAATGTGAATTAATTTGTTTGTCCAGTGGTACATCATCTCTTCCGCCAAGTCATGTAACATATGGAAACTCTTTATTTTCTTTCCATGACAATGAACTCCACAGTACCGAGAAAGGACGGAACAATGGAGCGTGGTCTTTTGATAAGTTAGCTCATTGAAACTATTAGCTGGTCAATGGAAAACCTACCTGTCTTTGGGCCATGTACTGTTTACCAAAATCAATATTTTCCAACAAGCTCCTTTTTAGGTCCGCCTTAGCCTCTTCACGCCATGTCTTCCAACCATGGTACAAATGAAGGCCAATAGCTTTAGGAACCATGACCTCCTTATCTCCAAACATCCACTTCAATTCAACTTCCGGAAATCCTTTCACAACCTCATCTTCAGGTGTTTTTACAACAATACGCTTTTCATCTCCAAATTTCTTCATATTTTTTCTTATACGAGCCTCCAGATCCCTCTGCAATTCCCTTGAATCTTCAAGGCATTGTTTTACACGATGAGCAAAGTCTGCAGAATCTAGATCAAACAAAGGTCCAGGATCTTCAACTTCGACAATGCTAGGCAAAATCAATTGTTCCAAATGCTTTCTCTGTGCAGTCTCCAATTCTTTCTGAATTTCAGACTTTGAAAGTTTAGTAATCAATTTTTTCTGCATACTGCAACCACATAAACCAATGCTCACATAAGGGTCATTAACTACATCTAATTTTATTCTGATAACCAAATCATTCGAGGAGATACACATAAAGTCATATACTATCATTCAACAAATTAGACTATACAAGGACTTGTATTTTAATACTAGTCCCTAATGATCAAAGCCAACCACTGAGAGAAAGAAATAATTGAATAGAAACTTTGTCCGACATAACATCTACATGCCATCATTTGTATTGTCGAACCACAACTCTCCAGCCAAAGAATCAATAAAATACCCGGTGCAAGATACAAATAAAACATACCACTAAAGCAAAGGAACATGAAGCAGTTTTAACTAACACACACACATGCCGGGCTGAATTCACGCCTCAAAACATCTCAATCTTTTCTGAAACTACAAGAATTGACCACTTGGATATCATAACGCATGTTAACGTAAGTTATCCAATCTGAAACAAATGCATGTGAATTAAAAGCCAAAATACATAAGCTCAAATAACTAAATATCATCAATCTTTTACCTTTCAATATTCTTCCTTCTCATTTCCTGACTAAACCTCTTAACCAACTCCTCACACTCCCTCTCAATAAAACAAAGCTCCCTCACCCCAACACTCAATGCCACTGTCTCTCTCCTCAAAATCCCATCTTCTACCTCCCCGACTCTCTCCCACACCTCTTCATACTCCCTCTCCATCCTCCCAATTCTCTCCAACAGCTCCGCCTTCGCCTCCCCTTCCACATCCTCACACTCTCTTTGAATTTTCAAAACCTCATCCACTATCATCTCCCCATACTTCACTAAGGCCTCCTTCTCCGACTTCATTTCTGCCAATTCCTTATACATCCCCCGCATTATCTCGTCTTGTAACTTGTCTTTTCTCACTTTCACCGCCTTTAACGCAGATTTCACATTGTTCAGGTCACCATTTCCTTTCCTAACTTCCTCCACAGTCGTCAACAAACTTGAGACAGTCTCTAATAACCTACGTGTATAAGCAGAGTAATCATGATCCTTTGATTTCAGTACCAACTGCCAATCCTCCTCTTTCCCTTTTACTCTCCTTTTGTTCTTCAAATTCACTTCAGTTACTACAGGCGCAGCAACTGCAGGTAGTCTAGATGCAATAACCGGAGAGAAACTAATAGCTATACAAAATATCGCATACACTATAGTATTTGTAACTGAAATAATTGATTCTAGTTTTCCTTTTGAGATTCCGTAAGTTTCTAGAACAGATTTTTCTTTTTCTATACAACATTGCGAGGTTACAGACGCTCCTGGAGAGATGAATTTGAAGAGACTACCTTCTAACGAGAAGAATTTAGCAGGTTTTTTGGAGGCCTTTGAAGATAATATTCGGATTTTGGTGTATGGTTTAGTTGTAAATCGACGAAATGCGAGGGTTTTGTACGTCGGACGGAATTGAGAAGTGAATGGAGTGGGTAGTGAAGAAGCAACGAAAATGGAGTCCATGAGTGGAATTAAGAAGGGGGCACGACCGAAGAGGGAAGAAGAAAGCGAGGGGTGGTCATTTGTAATTTCAGTGAAATATTTCAAAGGCGGATTAAGTTCAGGGCAGGCCCACAACGGAGAGTTTTCGACAAGATGCAGAAGAAGAGTAAAGGCGGAGATGGAGAAACTGGACCGGATAAAACGATGCTGGATTTTTTGTTCCGGTTTGGTTAACCGGGTCGGGTCCATAATTTTTACAAATTTAAATATTATTTATTATTAATTTTTGCTTAAAAAAAAAAACTTGAATAAGTAATTGTTGTCAGATTTTGTTTTTTTGTTTTTTAATTATTTGAAAGAAAAAGGCTACCAAGATTTTACTATAATACATAAGAAGTCAAATTTATAATATTAATGTAGTAAATCGGGTGGTGAAATTATAATAAATGTAAGTGGTAAAATATTATTAAACTTAAATTAAAAATTTATGATATGTCATATAATTAATTTTGTTTGACTTCATAACATTATTATTGTCTATCAGATCATATAATTTATCTGTATTAACAATTTTATTTTCCTAATGCCCAGGTTAAATAATCTTTTAACATATTGACTATTAATTGAATATACGAGAAAAAAACTATCAAATTCTAATAAAGGGGTATTGACAGATGCTCCATGAGGTTGACAAAAAATTTAATCACCCCCTGTGAGATGTGTGGCAAAATCCAGACCATCTATTACAAAAATCCAATAGCTGAGATTTTGTCACATATCTCACTAGAGGTGATTGAATTTTTTGTCAACATCAGGGGGCCATCTGTCAATACCCCTTCTAATAAATTATATAATTTAGTATTGCTAACTCAAAAAATATATCTATAAATAATAATAAAATATTATTTATTATTATTATAGATAATAATTCTGATAAATATATTATATTCTTATCGTATTAATAAATTTATAATATTTTTATATCAATTTAAATTATATCTATTTATTAATTTTATTATAAATTTTTAATATAGATATAACCCTTTTATTAATTATATCATCTATTTATTAATCACATCATTCATCTATTTATTAAGTAGATGATAAAATATAATTACTAATTTATCAAACTAATAATTATATTATTAAATTGATCCAATCTATTTAATTTATTTAATTAATTAAAATATAAAAATATTATCTATTTAATTAAATATTAAAATATAAATAATTAAAATGATTATATTAAATGATTATCCATTTAAATATAATTATTAATTTAAACATGATTAAGTAAAAAAATTTTAAGCATGATTATTAATTTAGATACGGTTATTCTTTTACCTAATCATATATTAAATGAATAAATAAATTCAGAATACCAAACTTAAATTTGACATAATTATTAATTATATGATATGAATATAATTAAATTATTATTTGTATTAATTTTTTAAAATTCAAATTTATTAAATATATTAAATATATATCGTATAATCATGATGTGATGAACTAAATTATCACCTCCTGTTATCACTCTTAAAAATGGCTTACAATAGTTTTTTTTTTCGTATATAATCATACATATTCCTACAGTGCTTAAATCATAGCGTCCAACTGAATATAGGACTAACATTAGAGGTAATCATTCAACGTATTTAAAGATCGTCCAGTATTGTGATACAGAAGTCAGAGAAAAATCTTTGACTACCGTAGGTTCTTATAAAAAATGCTCAAACCATGGCATTTAGTCAAATACAAGATCAATTTCAGATATAGCCGTTCAGCTTATGTAGAGACCACTTATTATAATGCAGAGATTAGTTATACGCTGGACCACCTATTACAGTACAGAGATTAGTTAAAACTTTTTACCTACCTTATACTTTTACAAATACTGTACTTGAATTCATATGAGATCAATACAAAAATAACTATTCAATATATCTTTATCCACTAAACTACATCAGGGGTGACTTACAATAATTGTTGTTTCTCTATATTTGAAACATACTTTAAGTATTTATTTTTTTTGTATACAGGGAAAACTTCTACACCCAGCCATCACCAAGGAGTTTAATCGAGCATGGGATCGATGCATCCTCTGGGGGCAGAACCTCACAGATCATTTGATAGCCATCTTAAATCACAAGGTGCGTGCATAGGGACCACACATGATGGTACCAAGTGCAGGATAAAACCTCTGACCTGACCCCCTTGATACCAAGTCCACAGGATCAACCCCACCACCAGATCACCCCTAGGATTATTTATTTTTGTGTAAATTCAAAAGGTTAAATTTGATGACAGTAACAAAAAATAAATTCGAATTTATTTTTATATCTTGAGTTTGACAATAAAAGTAGTTGTACCATAATTAGTGAAAGTGCATAATAAAGTGCTATTATATTATTCTTGGGTACAAAATAGGATGATTAATTTCACTTTACACCTTCTATTTTTATTAAACTTTAAAAATATCCTCTATTTTTATATATTTTGTCCAATGCCCCTTGCATTTAGTTACTATCGTTGAACATTACCTTTGAATTTGTTCAGGTTTCCCCTCCTCGTCATTATGGCCTACATGGCCTACATTATGTTTTTGGTTCATTAATATTAAGAAAACAATAATTAAAAATAATTTTTAATTAATTATTGAAAGATAATCATGACATGAGTGTTATAATGTTAAAAAAAA